>JAVJIX010000115.1:2297500-2545000 GCA_036785185.1 Paratrypauchen microcephalus | reverse complement strand
TCTCTCTCTCTGTCTCTCTGTCTCTCTCTCTGTCTCTCTCTCTGTCTCTCTCTCTCTCTCGCTCTCTCTCTCTGTCTCTCTCTCTCTCTCTCTCTCTCTGTCTCTCTCTCTCTCTCTGTGTCTCTCTGTCTCTCTCTCTCGTACACATTCCATTTGAAGTACTCCGTGTATGATACAAGAGTTATTATCTTGTGTGGACGCTCTGCACAGTCCAAAACAAAAAAAAAACCCTCACATTGTCTAAAATCCGGCATATTTTATCTGACACGCAGGCATCAGGGAGCCACTATAATTATTCGGGAGACTCCCGGAACTTCCGGGAGACTTGGGATTTCTGGGACCTGGACTAAACCAGGACTGGACCAGGTCTAGACCTGGACCAAACCGGGATTAAACCACCACGGGCCACTCTTTGCTGATTTCGTGCGGCTGGTTTGTGGCTGTGGCTGAGAGTACGCGGTCCGGGCGCCGCGGATCGTTTTCATGCTCGCAGCCCCGGTGTACGCGCGGCCTCGTGCCGGTGGTGGTGCACGTGGTGCACGCGTTGCGTCCCAGGACATGGCAGTGCCGTTGAATGAGCACGAAAACATTATGTGAACACGCAAGTCATTCAAGTCATCGTGTCTCAAGTCAAGTCCCGAGTCCTAGACTTCCAAGTCTCAAGTATTTCATTTTTTGTCGAGTCAAGTCACAAGTCATAAAAACAGCGATTCGAGTCAACTCGAGTCCAAGTCACTAAGTCTCAAGTCCCCATGTCTGCTTATTTTGGTAATAAAACAAGTTGTTTTACTCACCCATAGCACTTTGGTGTCATATGGAGCACTTCCGGAGATGTTTTAGATTTGCGATCTCCATAATGTGAGTTCTCGGGGCACATGTTTGCGGTCTCCAAATAACACAAACTTTAGCACTTTTCAAATCATAGAAGCCCGATGTCTTAGTCTACGATTTTGTGTGGTCAAAAGTGGCCTGTAATCCCAGATTTAGCCATAGTTTCGAGTAGATGAGGAGGCCAGTGCGCATGTGTGGACTGTGCTCTCAGCTCCCGGGACCCAAACATGAAACGCAAAGCTGTAAACTATGGATAAATCTCGGATTACAGGCCACTTTTGACTCAAACGAAATCGTAGACTAAGACATCGAGCTTCTATGATTTGAAAAGTGCTAAAGTTTGTGTTATTTGGAGCCCGCACGGGGCATATTACATGCTCGGGGAATATATTATATGCCCCGAGCTATGGCTAGAAGTCGCGCTAGGCTAACGCTAATCTAAAACATCTCTGGAAATGCTCCATATGACACCAAAGTGCTATGGGTGAGTAAAACAACTTGTTTTATTACCGAAAGAAGGCTCAGATTGTAAAAAAAAACGTTACTTCTCCTTTAAGGCACCATATAAAAGCATTAAGAAGTACCATGTCATGGGATCTTTAAAATAGCAATAAAAGTGCTCAAAAATCGCACAAAGTAATTAAGTATAAATAGTACTGCTATTACTGTGACCTATAACTATTAACCATTTTTACTACTAGACCTTGTACTGTGTCAGTGAAATGTAAAGTCAACTTAATTCTTGATCACCTAAATTACTTCAGCAATTTTAGGGCAGCACTGTGGGTCAGTGGTTAGTGAATGAATAGTGAATTGCTAGACTAAGACTAAAGCATGATTATGAAGATCATTATTAAGTGGCAATAAAGCAAGGAGGATATTATGTTGCCATCTTGTGTCAAACATGAGGTATTGGTTTATGAAAAAATATTTCCACTTTTAGAAATGTGACTCTGCAGTAGTCGCCTTACAACAGTGAGGTCTTGGGCTCAATTTCCAGACCATTAGTGATGTTTCTGTGTAAAGGTTGCATGTTCTCCCTATGTCTGGATGGGTTTCCTCAATCAATAGACTGCAAAGGACCCAGCCAGAAAAAACTGGAGAAGGGTCTTTGTGTACTTCCCTGCTCTTTACAGGTCATCAGTAGTAGAAAAATGTATGAATGATAAATGCTTACCTTGATTTCCAAGCTTTGCCTGTTATCAAATCCTACCCAGTCATTGCCTTGAATTGCATAAGGCACCTTCTGCTCATCAATCCAGTGAAGGATACCCCCTCTGAGGAAAAGGCAAATCTGTGGAAAAGTAGGGGACCAAATCACTTGCCTTAAAATGACATTAAAGGAAAAGTAACGTTTTTTTTTTACAATTTGAGCCTTATTTCGGTAATAAAACAAGTAGTTTTACTCACCCATAGCAGTTTGGTGTCATTTTGAGCAGTTTGGTAGAACTTATGTTGTAGCGTATCCGTTAGCGTGAGTGCTCGGGGCATTACTTTGCGGTCTCCAAATAACACAAACTTTAGCACTTTTCAAATCATAGAAGCCAGATATGGCCATACCTGCCTGTCAAAGCCTGATCCCGTCAGATCTCAGAAGCTCAGCAAGGCAGGGCCTGGTTAGTACTTGGATGGGAGACCGCTGTGAATTCCAGGTGCCACAGGGGGGCGCCAGTTGCAAAAAACTGTCGCTGTGTCCTTAGGCAAGACACTTCACCCACATTTGCCTAGTATGAAAGTGGTGTGTGCGTGAGTGTTGGAGGTGGCCGGAGGAGCCGATGGCGCTGATTGGCAGCCTCGCTTCCGTCAGTCTGCCCCAGGGCAGCTGTGGCTACAGAAAGTAGCTTACCACCACCAAGTGTGGAGTCAATGAACAATGAACTGTAAAGCGCTTTGGGTGTCATGAAAGGAGCTATATAAATGCTATGAAAAAAAAAAAAAAAAGATATCTTAGTCTACGATTTCGTGTGGTCAAAAGTGGCCTGTAATCCGAGATTTGTCCATAGTTTCGAGTAGATGAGGAGGTCAGTGCGCATGTGTGGACTGTGCTCTCAGCTCCCGGGACCCAAACATGAAACGCAAAGCTGTAAACTATGGATAAATCTCGGATTACAGGCCACTTTTGATTCAAACGAAATCGTAGACTAAGACATTGAGCTTCTATGATTTGAAAAGTGCTAAAGTTTGTGTTATTTGGAGCCCGCACGGGGCATATTACATGCTTGGGGAATATATTATCTGCCCCGAGCTATGGCTAGAAGTCGCGCTAGGCTAACGCTAATCTAAAACATCTCCAGAAGTGCTCCATATGACACCAAAGTGCTATGGGTGAGTAAAACAACTTGTTTTATTACCGAAATAAGGCTCAAATTGTAAAAAAAAAAAGTTACTTTTCCTTTAAGTGTCTTGAATTGAGTCAGCATTTGAATCATGATTTGACCAGTCGGCTGTGTTCACACTTGGGACTAAACCTGAAATGGACTGGGATAGTATAAATCAGGATTATTTGAGTTGTTCCAATATATTTCTCGATGTTATTCGTATTACAAAATTATCTGCCAGTTAAGTGGCAGTTTGTGGGGGAAAAAAAGTTGAGAAGAAAAGTACAAAAACACAGGAAGTGGCTGTGAATTCTAAAACAGAATACCTTTACCTTTACCATTTTGGAAGGGGTTTTGGTGTTGTTGACATAATATGTCATCAACACCAAAACCCCTGACATTTTTGACAGATTATAGACAGACATATTATGATTATAGACAGACATATTATGATTATAGACAGACATATTATGATTATAGACATACATATTATGATTATAGACAGACATATTATGATTATAGACAGACATATTATGATTATAGACAGACATATTATGATTATAGACATACATATTATGATTATAGACATACATATTATGATTATAGACATACATATTATGATTATAGACAGACATATTATGATTATAGACAGACATATTATGATTATAGACAGACATATTATGATTATAGACATACATATTATGATTATAGACAGACATATTATGATTATAGACAGACATATTATGATTATAGACAGACATATTATGATTATAGACAGACATATTATGATTATAGACAGACATATTATGATTATAGACATACATATTATGATTATAGACAGACATATTATGATTATAGACAGACATATTATGATTATAGACATACATATTATGATTATAGACATACATATTATGATTATAGACATACATATTATGATTATAGACATACATATTATGATTATAGACAGACATATTATGATTATAGACAGACATATTATGATTATAGACAGACATATTATGATTATAGACATACATATTATGATTATAGACAGACATATTATGATTATAGACAGACATATTATGATTATAGACATACATATTATGATTATAGACATACATATTATGATTATAGACATACATATTATGATTATAGACAGACATATTATGTCATTAACATCAAAAATCCCTTCCAAAATGCAGGGACAATTTACTCTCAAGAAAGACATTTTCTGACAGTTTAAATCTAAGCTATCCATCTTGCTGTGCAAGAATCTATCTTGAGATGCTCCTGCTCCTGGTTTAGCGGGCAGATCAGTAAAAGAGCAGCAAAGTGCCCAAGCAAACCAAAACAATTATGGTGATGACAACAGATGTAGTTCAGCCTATTTTAGTGTCAATATGGACTATTTTTCTGATTACTTTCAGTGACAGCTATTCCAGATTGATAAATGTGTAGAACTCACTTCAGAGTGCAACACATATCAAACAGGCATGACTTGTATGCAATTTAAATCAATGTATGTATTCTTGTTTTGCAGTGTGCATTGGAGATACTGACCTCATAGTAGGACCAGAAGCCAGCCTCTCTGGTGTAGGTGCCTGCAGAGCCTGGTCCATTAGCTGGAGCTCCCACACCGTGAGCGGATGACAGTGTGCGAAACGTGCGCCCATAGGTGGCCATACCGACCAGCAGCTTGTCTGCAGGGGCACCTTGATCCCTCCAGTATCTCATGGCAAAATCCTGTTCAATGAGAGATATATACTTTTATTCTTAGGTTAACTTTCCATACAACTGCCTACTTAATCATAGGGCAAAACAATATCAACACAAAAATTTAGGGTCAATTTATTATAACCATTAAAAGATATATTAATCCTACATTCAAACTAAATTCCATACTCCAAAAATTCTTGGAGACAAGCAAATCATGTGTTAGTAGAACTTGAGGCAATGATAGCAACAGTAATTGAATAAATGCACTCTATATAGATGTAAAACCATACCGCGGCATATTCCAAGCAAAGCTATACCATTTACATGAAGCAAGTGGCAGACCTTCCACCACAAAAGTTATATAGTGGACCTTTAATACTCAAATAGATCTTAATTGTTCAGAGAATGTTTAAAAAGACCAGTGTCTTTACATAGCTTAGGCCAGAGGTCTTCAACAGGGGGGTCGCGACCCCTAGGGGGGTCGCGGAGGTACTGCAGGGGGGTCGCGAAATCTTTTGATTTCACTTTAAAATAATATAATTTTATATTTTAATATTTTTATGATTTGATGTCTTAAAATGCACAGCCACTCTCTCCCTTGCACTTGTTTTTTGGTTGAATCAGTGAACGATCTTAATAGGCCTGTGTTATATGCAAGTTGTGTTTAAAAATTGCAGTAGCACATCCACCCCGTAGGGCCAATCCGGCCCATCTTTAAAATAAAAAACATGAAAATACAGTATTAACCTGTGTATTATTTCCTTGTATTGGATGTACCATAACAGAGTAGCAATGTTTATACATGACACTAAGCTCAATTTAATATAAAACACAATTCTATGCCGTATATATAGTAGGGGGTCCCTGGCCCAGTTCGCCATCTGTTTGGGGGTCCCTGGCCTGAAAAACGTTGAAGACCCCTGGCTTAGGCTATTAAAAATACTTAACAGCAAAACCAAATGAAGACGGACTTCTACTGAAGGGAGGATTCTACTCACCACATTGTAGTAGATGTGATCATCTTTATCAAAAGAGCTCCTGAACAGAGGACTGTTGTGTCCAGTGAATGGGTCCCATGCACCATGAAAGTCATAGGTCATGATGTTCAAAAAGTCACACAGCCTGAAAAATAAAGTCCACAAAGTGAATATCTATCTTCCTCACTAAATTAGATGTACTTAATGTGTCTGGATATTTCTTTACTCTTAATCCATAGTAAATAATAAGCGATATGTTTAATTTTTAAAGCAAAATTATCTATTCATGATCCATGGATTTGGTTGAAAATTTAAGAACATGGACAATTATTGTTGTTGTTTCCAAATTAACAATGAATGAACAAATGTGAAACCAATCAAAAATAACCATGTGCCAAACTAACTAAAACTAAAACTAAAAGACCACACTAAATAATGTTTAATTAATCCAAACTATTAAAACAATATTAAATGTATTATGAATTCTCATTTTAATCTCAAGTAGATGCTTTTGTATTATCTGCATTTACACAGACAACAATATCTATATCTATATACACATATCTATATACACATCTATATCTATATCTATATCAGGAACTCACTTTGCCACTGGGGAAATCTCATATCCATTGTCAATGGTCGCTTTCCCAGCAGCCACTGCAGCTGTCAAGAGGAGTCTTGGTCGGCTTGTCTCAGCTGCTTCCTTTTTAAAGGCAGCTAGCAATTCCTACATATAAACAAGACAACAATTAATGCCAATAACTAAAAACTGTAAAAAAAAGAAAAAAAAGAAATATAAGAAATGTATTTACAATTTAACAAGCAGAATCTGAGCAGTACAATATGAGAAGCCAAAATGCCTACAGCCTCTCTAACTACCGTACTACAATTATAC
Source organism: Paratrypauchen microcephalus (assembly GCA_036785185.1). Taxonomy (NCBI): domain Eukaryota; kingdom Metazoa; phylum Chordata; class Actinopteri; order Gobiiformes; family Gobiidae; genus Paratrypauchen; species Paratrypauchen microcephalus. The sequence goes on along the minus strand of JAVJIX010000115.1, from coordinate 2,538,263 downwards.
ACATAAAGATTGTGAGTGTCTTGCCCAAGGACGAAACATAAGTACATGAACTCAATGAACTGGGCAGTTAAAGAAATAACTGCACTACAGTATTCACTATAAATAAGTATTTTGTATAAATTAGGGCTGGGAATATTAACGCATTAATCGCGATTAATCGCGATAGAGTTTTAATCGCGAACAATTTTTTTAATCGCGATCAGAGTTTGCCAGCATTTTCCGCAATTCTACCATCCATATGCAGCTCATTTGGTTGTATTAATTAAACTCATTGTTGGTTAAACGCGCTATTTTGAGTTTGCTAGTATTTTGTTCCTTCTACGCATCCGTAGGCAGCTCGAGCGGGCTTCAATCATTTATTTACAATTTCTCAAAGTAAGCACTATTACTGGTTCATTGTTACTTTTTCCTTTCTCTGCACTTTTTTGAAATAAAAAAAATGGTGAGAAATACTTTGCATTGTGAGTTTAACTTTAGATTCGAACGGTCTTACTGCAAGATATCAATTTTAAACATGCAAAATAAATCACGATTAATCGCGATTAATTATGAAATTTCTGAGATTAGTTGCGATCAAGAAAATTAATCGTTTGACAGCCCTAGTATAAATGCAACTTAAGTACAGAAACTTGAACTTCAATATCTTCTTACTCTGTCAGTCATTTAGTTTAGCACCCTTTTAGGCTCAAGTGTAATAATAATAATCATAATCATAATCATAATCATAATAATTAAACTCAATTAAAGGTGCTCTATACAACTTTTCTGATGGAGACTAGTCTACTACCTTGCTGTCTTTGCACATATTTCCAGGAATGTTCCACTGTATGGCATAAAACTTATCTATCTCCATGGAAACAAGCAGATAACACCACAAGACCAAATACTTTCTTTTAACCAATAAACAGCTTGTATTTGAACTAGGGCTGTCAAACAATTAATTTTCTTGATCGCAACTAATCTCAGAAATTTCATAGTTAATCGCGATTAATCGTGATTTTTTTTTTTTATTTAAAATTGATATCTTGCAGTAAGACCGTTCGAATCTAAAGTTAAACTCACAATGCAAAGTATTTCTCACCATTTTTTTTATTTAAAAAAAGTGCAGAAAAAGGAAAAAGTAACAATGAACCAGTAATAGTGCTTACTTTGAGAAATTGTAAATAAATGATTGAAGCCCGCTCGAGCTGCCTACGGATGCGTAGAAGGAACAAAATACTAGCAAACTCAAAATAGCGCGTTTAACCGACAATGAGTTTAATTAATACAACCAAATGAGCTGCATATGGATGGTAGAATTGCGGAAAATGCTGGCAAACTCTGATCGCGATTAAAAAAATCGTTCGCGATCAATCGCGATTCGCGATTAATCACAATTAACGCGTTAATATTCCCAGCCCTAATTTGAACCAATACAAGTTTAATACCATACTGTGGAAGTACATATAGATAAATATAACAAGTTAAAATAACAGGGTGTACATTTCCTTACATTTCAAATACATCTGACTATTGCATGTAAATGATGTAAATGACTCCTTTTAGATTTTTAATAAACAGCTTTCCAGACCTGACAGAGTATGGTGAATCTTTGTTTGTCTTCAGGAGGACTACCCCGTGATCCTGGATACTCCCAGTGCAAGTCCAGTCCATCAAAACCATGCGTTCTCAAAAACGTGATGGCAGACTGGATAAACGTCTGCCGGTTGGCTGGGGATGAGACCATGATCGTAAACCTGCAGACATTGATTTGACACAAGTTACTGAGTGTTCATAGAAACTAGTTTAATGTAAAAGAGGCAGTGTAGATCTTACTGTGTTGTTCCAAATTTCCAACCACCAACAGCCAATAGAGTTTTCAACTGGGGGTTTCTGTAAGGATTAAAATACGGTTAGCATAAATGTGTACAACAATCAGGCATACTGTTAAGGCCACTTATCTATTATTCCTGACATAAATCATGAATCACTGCACCATTGTCTCTATCCACAGCACAAAATGATACAGAGAAATTCAGTGATTTAAATTTAAAATATGAAATCCTTTGTTTTCAGATTTTTTGTTGTTGTTGTTGTTAGAACCAAAAGGCAATAGTTCATGAAACTGCAATAGAATATATTATAATCAGTGTTGGGCAAGTTACTCAAAAACTGTAATGCACTACTTATTAGTTGTTACTGTCATTTTAAAGTAATGCGTGAAAAGTCCCTCAGTCGTCCAGGTAGAATCCATGATCAAAGGAGAAGTTCAATTTGTCAACTGGACAAAGTTTGTTTGGTTGAAAACGTTTCGCCGCTCATCCGAGAGGCTTCGTCAGCTCTGGTTATTGTACTGGTTAGACCCTGCTTATATCTAGCTGCCGGGAGGCGTGTCTGACAATGACAAAAGCTCTGAAAACGATCCCCCTAATCTGTCTCTTTGTTTTTCAAATTACTCTGACGGCTGTTTCGACCCCCTATTCAACGTCTAACGACCCTCTCCACCCCTCTGCCCTGGCTCTGTTTGACTGGTCTAAGAATCCCATTATAAATGGGAGACAGGTTATATCTCACTCCCCCATTTCTGTTTAATGACGGATTCTCTTTTTTGACAAAAATAGCCTCTTTAACTCCCCTCTCAAACCAGTTCTTTTCCCTGGCTAAGATCTGAACCTCACTGTCCTCAAAAGAATGGCCTGTGGCTTCTAGGTGAAGATGTACCGCAGAAGCCGGTCCACTCTGGCACGCCCGTCTGTGTTGGTACATCCTCTTGTGAAGTGGCTGTTTTGTTTCCCCAGTGTAGCGCTCACTGCAGTCTTCACTACACTGAATGGAGTAGACCACATTGCTTTGTTTGTGGCTCGGTGTTCTGTCCTTTGGGTGGACCAGTTTTTGTCTTAAAGTGTTTGTGGGTTTGAAATAAACTGGAATTTCATATTGTCTGAAAATCCTCTGTAGTTTTTCCGAAACGCCGGCCAGGTACGGAATCGCTACCCCTTTCCTCCTGGGTTCGGATTCTCTGTTGTCTTGTTTATTGTCCTTGTCTCTCTTGGTTTTGTTGACCGCCCATTTAGGATATCCACAAACAGAGAGGGCTTCCTGCACATGTTGCTCTTCTTTCTCCTTACCCTCTGTGCTTGTGGGAACCACTTGGGCCCTGTGTTGTAATGTCCGAATAACACCCAGTTTGTGTTGCAGTGGGTGGTGTGAATCAAAAAGCAGGTATTGGTCTGTGTGTGTGGGCTTCCTGAAGACTTCTACTTGGAGTCCCCGGTCTCCTCCTATCGTTACTGCACAATCTAAGAATGCCAATGTGTTATCCTTGGCATCTTCACGGGTGAATTTGATGTTCGGATCTACAGAATTGATATGTGCAGTGAAAGGTTCCAAATCTTGAATTTTGATTTTTGTAAAATTATCATCAACATAACGAAACCAGTGTGTGGGAGGAGTGCCTGGATATGAAGCTAAGGCACTTTGTTCAAATTGTTCCATGTATAAATTAGCCATGATAGGGGAGACCGGTGAGCCCATCGCACAGCCATGAATTTGCCTGTAAAAGTTCCCATTTTAAAGTAAAACATTTTAAAGTAATGTTCATGTTCAGTCATTGCTTCTTACCCGCTTACAATACCAAAAGATAAATGGTCCTTTCCCTTCTTGCCACACCTTACCATGCACTCCAGCACCTGTTCACTGCCGTCCTCTTCAATTCTGTAGCAAATGGCATTTTCACATTTGGTATACACATCTGTGAATATAGCCCATATGTATATGTATCCATTATTATTATTATTATTACATATTACTATTTGCACTATTTATTACTTACTTTATCCCCTCCCTGCCTGCATGCACTTTTTCCCTCCTGTCCAATTGTCCTGGAGCTACTGTGGCGAGTAAATTTCTCCTGTGTGAGATCAATAAAGTCTTATCTTATCTTATCTTATCTTATAGATATTAAGACAGTTCCAGCTGTGTTGCCCTCTGTTAATCATAATTTATACCCATGTATTTCATTGCCCTACCTATACATTCTGCACCATAACTTATTTGCACATATTTGCATATTAGTATTAATTGAACTGAATCTAAATAAATAAATAACAGGATACAAAATTAGCATTTCTATGCCTTTTAATGTTTTCTTTGGAAAATGAGTCCATTCAATCCTCTCAGAAATAGAACAATTGAAAAACAAATGAAAAAAATCATAGACTTTAACACTGACCTGAAAAGTGCTTTGGCCTATTGGCCCTCAAAGGTAATACATCTCGTGGCTGGAGATTCTCTGGTCGGGTCAACATCAGTTTCGGCTGCTTGTATCGTTCCCTGCCCCATCCCCTCCTTTCCTGACTCATTTCGTGGTGCTATGGCACCTCTGCAAGTGCTTCGTCAAATTGCTTGTGCTGCATTTCGACGTGGAAAGAGGTTTGGGATTCACACACAGTGTGCATTTCACTAAAATGTTCTTGGAGTCCTTATTTTGAACGAAGTGAAAGTAGTGGGCATATGCCCATCTTGAAAAGGAGCTAGCACTATCCGATTCTTCTGGTTCTGTCATCCTTTGTCAGTCTGCCAGTTCCAGACGAAGTAAAAGGAAATGGAATGGTCTGCGCGGACTTTTATATCACTAGCTGATCTCGCGGAACTTTGTATGAAATGTAATGTTCTGCGCGGACTTATCAGATTCAGTAGCTGATCTCGCGGTGATCCGCGAACTTTGTATGAAGAAAACGCAAAACCCACAAAAACAAAGCAGGTTAAAAATGCATCGTAATGTGCATTACTGGCATTGTAACGAGTAATATATTACCGATTTTCTTCCCTGTAATGCGTTACATTACTGCGTTACACCAAAAACTAATGCATTACAGTAATTACTTTTGTAACGAGTTACTCCCAACACTGATTATAATATATTAATATATATTACCTTGTTTGAAAACTTGGAGCCAAAAGGGTGTTTGGGACCTCGACAAAGTTTTGACAATTATTTATATGGCTCGTGACAACTGAGCTCTATCCAACCATCTTCTGCTTTATCTTAGACTAGGTCGTGTGGGCAACAGTCTGAGCAGTCTTGGCATGCTCTGGGTCTTCCCCACAGAGGAGCATTTTCAAAGGGAGCTCCCAGCTAACCCGAGAACAATACAGTGGTACCTCACCTTACGAAATTAATTCGTTCCAGAAGTGGTTTCGTAACGTGAATTTTTCGTAAGTTGAGTAGCTATTTCAATGGAAAAAGCCTGATTCGTTCCAAGCCCCGTTCTTTCCGTTCCAATTTTTTTTTTTTTTATAGTGTAACATTGTGTTCTGCGTCCTGATTGGCTAAGAGACTAGATCAGGACTAAACGTGGACTAAACCAGGTCTAAACCAGGTCTAAACCTGGACTGGACCTGGACTAAACCAGGATTAAACCACCACGTGCCGTGCGGCTTGTTTGTGGCTCGGGCTCCAGAGGACGCGGTCCGGGCGCCACGGTTCTATCTCGTGCTCGCAGACCCGGTGCCGTCGTGCAGACCAGGACTAGGGGTGCTCCTCGCGCGCGGTGCTTCTGTCTCCGTACTGTTTCCGGAGTCGTGTCTCCCCCCACGCTTCACTATTTATACATTTTGTTGAAAATCTATGAAAGTTTGAGTGTTTAAACGAGAGAGAAATGTAAGAAAAGGTTAATTCCAGTCTGAGAAAAGTGTATAATGTGTGTGGTGAGGCATTTGCAGCCTTAAAATATGTAGAATAATTGTAAAATATAAAGTTGTCCTACTTCGCGGATTTCTCTTATTGCGGGTTATTTCTGGAACCGAACCCCGTGTGTGTTGATAAAGTGTATTTACGTTTTGGGGCGTGCATCTGAGCGCGCATTATTTGAATTTTTGAGATCTCACCTTTCGTAACTTGAATTTTCTTTCATATTTAGAGACAAAAATTTAACGTGAAGGCGTTTCGTAACTTGGATTTTTCATTTGTAGGGTCTTTTGTAAGGTGAGGTACCACTCTACTCATTTCAACTGCTTTTGGTCATTACACAACTATACCACAAAATGTAGTATCTCAAAAATGGAGCTTAATAGTTAATTATATGAATATTTTTAACATTTTTAACTTCCTCTTCACGTCACATTAGTGGTCCTGTAAGGTAAGGTCTGATAAACATTTTCCATTTTGAACACACTCGTTTTTGAGGCTGTTGAACTCCTTGTACATGACATCATCGTTCCACTCGTAGGGAGACAGCTCGTTGGATGGGCTGATGATGGAGAAGGCATAGCTCAAATGTGTGCACAGGTTTGGGTCCACGTTTTGAGGCGTAAACTTGCCGACTTCAGGTCTGTACTGGGCCCAGCTGGTGAAGTAGCACACAAGTTTGGAACAAGAGGCTTTGAAAGTAGAAAAAAGATTACTTTACATTACAGTACACATTTTTTTTATTATTTAGGCCTATGCCTTTTTTGTTGTAAGGCAGTGCTTCTCAAATAGTGGGGCGGGCCCCCCTGGGGGGGCGTGGCGTGATGCCAGGGGGGGGCGCGTATGACCCTGGGAAACATGTTTTTTTGCTGTACTGTACTAGAACTAAGTGTAATTGCACATCAACAACAGTAGTTGGCAGTGGCGTTCTCACATGCGATTTACGCACAGTCTCACCATTAACAGAACATCCTCTGTCACAGAAAAAACACGTATATTCCACTGAGTCGTGTCCTTTAGTCCGACAGAAGCTGACGCATCAGTGGCACAAGGAGAGAGCGTTTTTTTCAATGCTTTTAGCTTATGCAAATGAGGTGGTTTTAAGTTTCATTTCTGTAAAACGTAAACAAATGTGCGCAAAGCTGCATTAAAAACACATTAATATTTGAGTCCTCAGTGCAGTCTTTGTTGTAAGTTTCTTTCTTTTTTGTTTTGTTTATAATGTTAATAAAAGGATACAATGGTGTTCTCATAACAATTTTCTAGACAAATAATACTATTTATAGTCGCGCGCAGGAAGTGGGGCGTGAAATATTTTCTTCTTCCTAGGGGGGGCGTCACAGAAAATAATTGAGAAGCACTGTTGTAAGGTGACACGGAGCAACTAGAAAGGTGCCTAATAAGTATTGTATTCATTTTAAATGTGCTGCTGTAAGGCTGCTCAAATAATTTCTATAATAATAATTTATCAGAATTTAGTGGTTGTTACCATATTGAAGGCAGACCAGAAGAACTAGTCCTAGAAAAGATAAAAGCATTTGATAAGATTTGTAAATAATTTAAATAAGTATAAAAAAATATATACATGTAAAATAATCATAATAATTTAAATAAATTTAGAATGTATTTACCAGTTATTAGCCTTGCCATGTTGTGCCCTGCTCAACTTGGCCTAAAATAATAACAGAGATACAGGTTAGCATAAAGAGCATAAAATTAACATTTTAAGATTAGAGGGAATACTCACAGGTGTCTCTCCCAGGGTGCTGTCCTGCCTGCACTATATATACGTGATAAGATCGGGACAAAGTGTAACTTATATGGAGGCTTGTTCATATATTAACCCAAGTAACTAAGTGGATTTACTGATAAACCTGGCTATGTGGCATCATTGTGCGCAAGGAGGAAGATGCTAGCCTGGGAATTCCCAGGCCGCTTCCGTTCGTTTCGAACTGGAAGGCGGCCTGGCAGCTCGTCCAAGCGAGAGTCCCAGATTTAGGGCCCCAATCAGAGAGCGGGGGAGGTGTGGAAAGACGGTGACGCGTACTACGTGACAAACGGAAGCTTGTAGTTTGAACTGACAACTGACATGATTGGCTATGGACTTACGTATACGCTCAATGATAGACATTCATAACGCCCAATAAACGGCCGTTGGCAATCGCTAACCACACCTCCGCTACGGGATTTTTCGAAGCGAGTTTCCAGACCCATATCTCACTTGTGATATGGTCAGGTGTTAACCAGACTAGGAAGATGCTTTACTTACTGATTTTCTATGCGGAGGGAAGAGGGAAAAGGGAACTAAAAAAAAAGTCAAGTTAAGCGACCTTCCCATTTCATAATAAAAAGAAGTTAATCATAAAAACTTCATCATAAAAACATCCACAATTTGAAGTTTGACAATATGCTAATTTGAATATGGGAACTTTATAGCTAAATGAGTTAGGAAAAACTGCCTTCTCCTATTCAGCACCCTGTGGATGGAATAACCTACAGAAAGACCTTAAACTAGAAACTCTCATCTCCATAAATGAATTTAAAACTTCCATAAGAAAAATGGTAACGAACACATGCGCTTGTTTTTCTTGAGATGTTTTTAACATACTGTATTTATTTATTTATAATGAAAATGTAAAGTGTAGCGTTGATATGTATGTGGGTATGTGTAACTATTGTATGTATGTGGCTATTTATGTGGATTGGCTGCTAACTTGGCCAGGTCTCTCTTGAAAATGAGACTTTGAATCTCAATGGGACTTCCTGGTTAAATAAAGGTAATAATAATAATAATAAAAAATGGCATAAGATAAGATATCCTTTTGCCATTGTGTGGTGATCAAATGATTGTTGTAACTCCTTATGTCACACTGATGGTCCAGGGTTCATTAAGATCGTTATATTTTATTACAAGCTTAACGTTGTTAGAACTAACGTTAATGCATTGGGTTGAGAAATATTCAACTGTAAAACCTGTGACATTTATTGCAATTAGATTTGTGCTTTTCGTTTTAAAATCATTTTAAAATGTACATTTTAAACACCACCAGAATTTGAGAGAAGTTTGATATATGAGCCAATATAACTATAAGAATCAAAAGCATTTGAATTAAAGTACTGGGTTAGCAGGTTGGATTACAAATTAATGTGACCATTCAAATTGCAATATAGATCCAATTGTAGTCAATTTGCAACACTATTTAAATACTGTCAACTCTTTCAAACATTTGTCAAGTTCTCATTTATTTATTTTATTTCTTAGAAAATCCAATGTAATGATGTGGTTTATTATTATTTCTATCAATAATCCCATACGTTTTGTAGTCTGTTCAGTAAAAGACAGAGTTGAGTGTATGGTATTGGAATAGCTTGATGTTTTTATGTTTTTATTTTTTTATATACTTTAAAATTATTTAGAAAAGTAATCCATTCCAGTTACTTTGCCCACCACAGTTCCTCTGAACCCAGTATAGTCTTTTCCATTTAAACCCACAATCTGCATGGAACTTTCCAGTTGTGCCGTGGCCCACCGCCTCCCCGTCTCGCCTCATGTTCACTTCAACACTTCCAGAGACATTAAAGGGATATGCCACCCCCAGGTCAAACTTGGGCATCTCCCCACAGTCCAGAGACTAAAATAAGTGGTGGAAAGCGTTTTCCTGCTCACCCAGCCATTGTCCGAGTCTGTCAGCACTGACCGCCGCGGTATCTGCAGCTACTCCGCGTTAGACTGGAGTCTAACGTCGCCAGAGAAAGATTTTGGCCAAAAGGAATTAATTTGCTCGATGCTTTTCCCAATTACTTTCTGTGTAGTGCGCATTCATATCGAGTGCAAATAAATGTGCAAATCAACACGGAGAGCTTGACTTGGTCATTTTGGGTGGGAACTATTTTTCAGTGAGGAAAAACACAGACGAAGCACACACCACACTGACAGGGGAATCCCTGTTACGCACCAGGAAGGGAGTTCCCCCGTTACGCAGCGTGATGTGTGCTTCGTCTGTCTTTTTCCGCGGCGGTCAGTGCTGACAGACCTGGACAATGGCTGCGTCACCAGAAAAACGCTTTCCACCACTTATTTTAGTCTCTGGACTGTGGGGAGATGCCCAAGTTTGACCTGGGGGTGGCATATCCCTTTAATAATGCTGCACCCCCGTGTCACTGACCCTCTATACCAGGATTTTTCAACCAAACCAAATTTCAGACATAGCTCGAGACACTCTAAAAGGGTAAAGTATTCAATCTAATGCATATGTGAAATCAATGCCTCATACTCTATACTCCACTATTGAAAACAATCCTTAACTTAAATAATAATATCATGAATTTGCCATTTTAACAAACTAAAGATTGATGTCCTATCCACCTATGTCATCACAAGGTAATTAAAGAATCAGGTGTTTCTCTGTTAGTTTTACTTAAAATTATTCTATTATGAACACTACAATCAAATGTTAGTGAAAATCTTTGTAGTTAGTTGGATGGCTTTTTCACAGTCTCTTTTTTTCAACAATTTGATTCTGACTAGTCATAACTCAAGTTCAAGATATCTTTAATTCACAAGCCATTTTAACATTTAAACACTAAGTTTGACTATCCGGAATTAACATTGTTGATATCAACGTCTTTCCGACTAGGCGTAATTTAATTTTGAATAGTGGGAATTGTCATTTGAGATATCTATAACGTAATTTTGACTAGACAAAACGACAGTATATACGGTATATGAGATGTCTACAATTCAGTTTTGACCAGGCAAAATGGAATTACAGATATCTGCAATTACGTCATTGAAAACGGCATTCAACTCGTCACACATCATAAATTACAATTTGTTATTCAGTTTTGACTAGGTAGATTGGAAGTTAAAGATATCTCAAATGTCATTATGACATCATGACACAGAAAGCATCACATTGTGGCAAGCCATCTCCTGCCGTGGAGAGCAAACGCATTTTCTTCTTCCTCCTTATCTTGCTCTGTCTGATGTCTATTTCTCTCGTCTCGTCAATTTTCGTAATTTTTCTCCGGTTGGAACAGATTTTCGAAATCCTAAATCATGAATTGGAGCTGGTCCCACATGGAGCAGTGCCGGTCTGGAGAGCCGGACAGTCCCAAGGGAACTCGGTGCTAGATACACGACGTTTTGTGTGTCTGGCACCGCTGTTACTGGAGTACACGAAACGATTACTATTGGAATTTTGATGGCAGGACATCTGGATTGGCCTGGAGGATGTTTTTCTGACCCATCACTAATTGGAGCCGAGCGGATAAAAGAGCCCGAGCCGCCGGAGGTCATTTTACACGATAGTGGGGCTGTGGCGGACCAGGGAGGACGAGATCTGAAGGGAAACACAAACTGAAACACCTGAGTTTTGGAAATCTGTCTGGCACTGGATAACATCTCGGATAATGGATGTGGAACTGTGTGGAACAGCGGCTCAGTCTGCGTTCATTCATCAAATGTGCCAGCGGGAGGATTGCGAGTCGCACAGTCCTGCTTGGTGCCATGAAGTTGGGGGACTGGCAGAAACCAGGGTTCTGGTAAATTGTCTGTTCGCCTGAGTTCTAAAAATGTATTGATTATGCTAAATTTCCCGGTGTAATTCATTCTCCTGAAAATGTGCTTCAACTGGACTTTGTTTTGAAACAAACACGTCCAAGGTCACAGCTGGGGCCTTATCTTACACAGCACTCTACAAAAGAAAACAACACATTCCATTCGGCTCACACTGACATTTTTATGTTAAACCCTCTCCCCTGTCTATTTAGTAAGTCTGCCTCTGCGTCAGTTTCCGATCAATTATTGATTTCCAATCTGACCCCCCCACCCTTCCTTCTGTTGCCAAAGAAAAAGATCACCGTACGTTTACCTCTCCAATTGGTTTTTCTGTCATTACATGTTGTAAAATTGTCTGCATCTTTTTTTTTTCTATTCTGTTGTAACCAAGTTGGCGCCGCGAATGGCCGCCCTGGTGCTCGGAGTGTCTGTCCGCTCCAGGTATCGAAGCAAGTTCCTAATGTTGTGAACCTGTTCACTCATATGGCAATAAAAACCTTCCTGATCCTGATCCTGAATTCAGTTTTGCCTAATCAAAAAGAACATTTCAGATATCCTCAACTACATTCTTCCTATCCATAATTGTAATTTCAGATATCCACAAAGAAATTCTTCCTAGGGCAAATGACGTCACTTTTGCCATTCATTTCTATGGGGTTCATCATTACAGATATCCACAATTGAGTTCCAGATATCCACGACGTGAATTACGGATATCCACAACTCTATTATAGATATCTGTAGTTCCAGGTTGTTCCAGGTACAGTTTGATTTTTAGTAGTCATATCTCCAGTTCAAGATATCTTTAATTCACCTCAATTCAAGATATCTAGTATATGTTCCTTTTCAGATGTCTTAAATTAAAGGGATATGCCACCCCCAGGTCAAATTTGGGCATCTCCCCACAGTCCAGAGACTAAAATAAGTGGTGGAAAGCGTTTTCCTGCTCACCCAGCCATTGTCCGAGTCTGTCGCCACTGACCGCCGCGGTATCTGCAGCTACTCCGCCTTAGACTGGAGTCTAACGTCGCCAGAGAAAGATTTCGGCCAAAAGGAATTAATTTGCTCGATGCGTTTCCCAATTACTTTGTGTGTAGTGCGCATTCATATCGAGTGCAAATAAATGTGCAAATCAACACGGAGAGCTTGACTTGGTCATTTTGGGTGGGAACTATTTTCCAGTGCGGAAGAATACAGCCGAATCACGCAGCACGCTGCCAGGGGAATTCCTGTTACGCACCGGGAAGGGAGTTCCCCTGTTGCACAGCGTGGTGTGTGCTTCGGCTGTATTCTTCCGCACTGGAAAATAGTTCCCACCCAAAATGACCAAGGCAAGCTCTCCGTGTTGATTTGCTCATTTATTTGCACTCGATATGAATGCGCACTACACAGAAAGTAATTGGGAAACGCATCGAGCAAATTAATTCCTTTTGGCCGAAATCTTTCTCTGGCGACGTTAGACTCCAGTCTAAGGCGGAGGAGCTGCAGATACTGCGGCGGTCAGTGGCGACAGACTCGGACAATGGCTGGGTGAGCAGGAAAACGCTTTCCACCACTTATTTTAGTCTCTGGACTGTGGGGAGATGCCCAAATTTGACCTGGGGGTGGCATATCCCTTTAAGTTTTGACTAGGCGAAATGAAGTTGTAGATATCTGTATGCAAATGATCCCACTTTAGGCAGGAGCGGTATTTTCATGTGGCAACTGTTGGCTGTTAATGGAAAGTTATTTTATCAGTACGATAGCCAAAATGCATCTTAGGGTCGTTTTGTTTATGCAATCGTGAAACGTTCGCTGAAAATTATATTAACAACAAAAACTAATTTGAACACTGACGGTTGTTCATCTCTAGGAACAAATGGCTTTTCTGGACAGATTGGTGCGCTGCTAGTAGCTCGAGACAACATGGTGCTTCCTGTGTCACGATGTCATAATGACGTTTGAGATATCTTTAACTTTCAATCTACCTAGTTAAAACTGAATAATAATAACTTTGATCTCATTCCCAGTATCCAAAATGAAGTTACGCCTCATCGGAAAGATGTTGATATCTACAATGTTAATTCCGGGTAGTCAAACTTAGTGTTTAAATGTCAAAAAGGCTTACCATGTGGTGTTATTAGGCTGTCTTCGTCTCCCAGGTTCAAAATGCTATGTCATGTCATGTAGTGGTAGTTAATAACTGTTAATAACTACATTTTATACCTTTAGTTCAGTAGAGATTGGAAATTCCAGGGATGATATTATCCAAATGATTCTAGTGAAGATGTATAGAGTTTAAAAACACAGTGGAGCACTTTGTATATTTCAGTATGACAATATGGAACAGAGTGTTTTCTGTTGAGAGAAGAACTCAGCCTCAATATGCAGGGTTTGTGTGTTAAGCATGTGTGAATGAAACAAAAGGAAACAACATTATAACATAGATCAAAAATAGTGTAATATGGACCCATTAAAGGCAAATTAACGTTTTTTTACAATCTGAGCCTTCTTTCGGCAATAAAACAAGTAGTTTTACTCCCCCATAGCATTTTTCTGTCAATTGGAGCAGTATCGCAGAACTTATGTTGAGCCGTTCTGTTCTAGTAATGATCCCGTATCCGTTAACATGGTGCTGTATCATATGCTCGGGGCATTACTTTGCGGTGTCCAAATAACACAAACTTTAGCACTTTTCAAATCATAGAAGCCCGATGTCTTAATGTAAGATTTCGTTTGAAGCAAAAGTGGCCTGTAATCCGAGATTTAGCCATAGTTTCGAGTAGATGAGGACGCCAGTGCGCATGTGCGGACTGTGCTCTCAGCTCCTGGGCCCCAAACATGAAACGCAAAGCTGTAAACTATGGATAAATCTCGGATTACAGGCCACTTTTGACTCAAACGAAATCTTTCATTAAGACATCGGGCTTCTATGATTTGAAAAGTGCTAAAGTTTATGTTATTTGGAGACCGCAAAGTAATGCCCCGAATACAAATGCTAACGGATACGCTACAACATAACTTTCTTCAAACAGCTCCAAATGACACGAACGTGCTATGGGTGAGTCAAACGACTTGTTTTATTACCGAAAGAAGGCTCAGATTGTAAAATAACGTTACTTTTCCTTTAAGTCTAGTAGGAATAGCTCCTGTGGTCTCATAAGTCTGTAATTTTGTTAATTTAAATAAAGGAATGAAATGGAAATAAAAATTTGTAGTAGAAATCTTTACCAGTGTGAAGTAGTTAAGTGACATTTGCACATGATCCGTTAAATAATTATTGTTTGATTATTTACGCAATAGATTATGTAATTATATAACTCCAAAGTGTAAGACTAGACTAAAATGGATGAAGAAGTGTGAGTACCTGTCTGGTACTTGAGGGAGTACCCGGTGATAACTCCATTGGGCTCCACTGGCAGCTCCCAGTCAACATGAATACTGTCCAGATGTCGCTGTTGGATCCGGAAAGACTTTGGAACAGATGGCACTGGCAGAAAACAGCAGGGCACGGCAGGCACAGTACAGGAAAGTTAATTTGGGTTGCCTGTGAAAGAAAGTGAGTAAAAATCCCACTCACATTTGGGCACTTACCTCCTTCAGGTGTTGAAAAGTGGATGTAATTGCTGGCCGGTCCTTCATATCGGCTGTTGGCCACCACGATGTACATCTTTTAGTTGCTGTAGGGTATGAGATCAGTAAGGACTCCAGAGGGCTCAGGGCTATCATCTGGAAATGATTTGGACTTTGTAGGGAATTGAATTCAGGAGACTTCAGCCGGAGATCTGACACACAGGGTTTAATTCGAAGTCAATTCAGTTGGTTTACATGGCACTGGTTACATCTTACTCACAACTTGATACAGAGAGAACGTCTTCTTATATAGGCAAGAGAAGACAAATGTACTGAACACATGGCTTTTAGCTTAAACATCTGCTTGCCGTAAACAGTGATAAAATTAACTTCCCACAGTTTTAGCTTCCTGGGAACTCCATAAAACAACATATGGAAGACAACTGGACAGGAAAAATGGGCAGTTTCACACACTTAGAAAGACCAGAAAAGAGACAAGGTGAAAGGTCTCTCACTTAAACAAAACAAGACACTGTTATAAAACGAAACAACTCACAATTCCCCCTTTCGATCACATAGCAACATGTGATCGCTTCAACAAAATCAAAAACAAAAGAGTAAATATTAATTTTAGCTTTAGCTTTTTAAATTTCACATCACCACACAAATTAATACATGACTCTCGGACACTTCAGAATAAGAAACAAGGAGCACCATATGAGACCAAAATTAGACCTTATTTTAGTGATAGTTTAATCTGGGCAATTATAGCTAAACTTAATCCACAAATTCCGGAGATTCTACAGAAAGTAGCAAAATTTGGGAAGTAGGAGATCTTTGTTTTAAAGCAGTAGCTATCAGTCGTTCTACTAATGATCGAAGACAAGGAATGATACAGCATCCAATTATAATCAAAATAGTGATCACAGTCAGCATTGTAGTAGCAATAGATAATATTGTAGCCCCCCATGGTCCAAACAGTTTATAAAACCAGTTTGTCCAGGAGTCTTCAGAGATACCAGATTTTTTAGCAATTTCAGCAGATAATGATTTAAGTTTGTTTAGAGCCTTAGCAATGCTTCCATCAGGTGAAGTATTATTGGGTATAAAAGTACAACATTCTGCTCCAAACATGCTGCACACTGACGATTCTTTGGCCAGCAACATATCAAGGGCGATTTCCATTTTGCCAAGCCATAAGTGAGGTTGGACCAAGTTGCTCCACAATACCCTCTATTGCTTCAATAGTATGATTTATAAACCTTTGCTGATTGTAATAGAGGTAATTTATACAAATGGCATTTTTAGTAGCAGTTGCTCCTGCAAACAAAACTGAAGTAAATCCAACTGCAATTTCATTCTGTGCTTTAAACTGATCTGGAACCCCAACTGGTGTATTAACCGCACTGAGATAAATATCCTCATTAAACTATCCTGCTAGCTTAGGTTGAGATGGGTACGACAATGATCTCTTATGGATATGTTTATCCCTCGAGCTACCCCTGTATGATACTTGAATTTGTTTCAAGTCTAACAAATTTGCTGAACCTATAGTGAATGGAGTAATCAACATAATCGGCGTGCAAACACCTGATCATGTTTTTGACAGGATAGCATACATGCGTAAATCAGCACATAACCACCAAATGTCAGCTCTGGCAGTAGTGTGACTTGTCAAAAGTGCAAACTCCTCATAATTATCTGAAGAGAAAGTCTGATTACAAAAATTAGTAATGAAACTTTCTATCGCATTTCTATCACTACTTTCTGTATCTGTATGTATGACAGTATCCTGAAGGAAACAAGTATACTTAGCAGTACCTATAACCCAAGATGTAGAATAGCAGGTACTCCTAGCATACAATCTAGCACTTCACATACGTCAAAAAGTAAATTACAAGTTTGTCCCTCATAACAATATTTTACCAATTTTGGTGTTACCCTGTTCTCACTTTTTAATGCCCATTGTCTTTTGTCTCTTTTTAGTGCCCATTGTTTCTTACCTGTATTAGCTTTTGCCAACTCAGATGTAGCGTAGACTGCAGTTTTGACTGTTGGCTGTTGTGAGCTGCTTTGTCCGAGGTCAGTTTCAAAACTTTCATGGATAAGTAGAATGTAACCCCACACTAAAACAACAAAGAATAGCATCATTAGCATAATTAGAAATACACATCGAGAATATTTCCAAAAAGAAGACTCATACTGTCCTTTCCCTTTTTCTTTGTCTTCTCCCCCTTTTCTCCTCCTCCTCTCCTGGATCCCCAGCAGCAGAAGGTGGACGAGAGTGTTTTTTAGGTTCCTTGGCATCATCAATTTCTGGAGTCGATTGGCTCTCTTCATCCTGAATAGTAGATTCAGTGGCATTGTCAATTGGGTTTGGAGAATGTCGCTCACTTGGGTCTACTGATGCTTTAAAACAGTGTGATAAGTGATACCACACTCTTGAATCTTCTCTTTGCACTTGAACCGATCTTCCCGTGCACTGCAGAACTTGATATGGCCCAGTTTGATATGGTTGAGTCCAATTATTTCGCTTATGGAACTTTACATACACCCAAGATCCTGGAAGAACTTCAATGTCCGGATCAGCTACATCTTGTAGGCCATATGTTCTCCGCCTGCATTTATGCAGTTGCTTCACAATTTTTTGTAACTGTTGAACATACGAGTGGTGTCGTTTATCCCACTCTATAAACGGTGCATCTTCATTGTACAAGCCTTCAGGTTTGTGCATCTCTCTGCCCCCTTCCTCTGTTACTTCCAATTTCTGTAACCTCCTCGATTTCTTGGTTGAGGGCTATTATAGATCATAACTGGCACATTTGGCGTTGACATAGATTGATTTGGCTGAGCATTACGTGTCATTGTTTCTTGCGGTTGTTGTGTATTCATCATCAACTTGATTGCAGCTGTTAGTTGTTTTGTAGCAGATAACATATCTTCTTGATCAGAGTCCGCTTGTATGCTCATTATTTTTGCATTTTTATCTTTTTTCTTGTCTTTAAGTTCACCCTGGTATTTTGCCAATTGTAATTTTATTGTGGCAAGTTCCAATTCTTGCTTCTTTTCTTCAGTAGCTTTTTTGTCTTTTAGCCATTTATTTATATGATGATTACAATGAGCATCAAATTCATCTTCTGTTTTGTTGTAGAGGCCCATCACATTTTGAAGTGCTTCTTGAACCACAGTAGGCATACCTTTCACCAGAGTAGAGCGGAACATAAACGACATTCCAGTGCCTACCTCAATTCGTTCTCCAGTTGTGTCGTGATATAGATTTGTAGCACGTTGCTTGTAGCTGTAATAATCTTCATTGTCCTTCATTTGCATACTCAACAATTCCTCTGTGACCATAGTAGGATATCGTTCTTTAAGTTCTCCCCCCAAGGCTTCACGGAAAATATGAATAGCATGGTTATTACGTAGCCTTCCTCCCAATTTTCCTTCTATGGCTCTTTTGATGTTTTCGGCGACAGTTTCATCAGCAACTTTAATCAGAGCAGCTTGAATATCTCCCCAACACAAGCGATCACCAGCGGTTTCTTTAAACAAAGCTCTTAGCCACGGGACACCACCTTTACTTATTTTTGGGAGATTAAGCATTAGAGCACTCCAATCCTTTAATGAGAAGGGTTGATAGACCACCTGTTGACCATCTAACCTTATTGGGAAGACACCTGTAGACTTCTTTGATTCCTGTGGTATGGGATTAACTATGCCATTAATATATGCCTCTTTATATTCAGTTTGTTCAACATTTCCATTAAAATATCCTTCAACTGCAAAGGATTCATCTTCATGCTCCGCTGACCCTTTTTCCAAGTCCTCTTCTTCTTGACTCTTTGTTGACTTTGGCGTCCAACTTTTACTGGATCCCGGTATTCCCTCTTGGTTAAGCTCTTGTTCTAATCTTCTCATATGTTCCTCTTCATTACTTTGCTTGGATCTTTTATCAATCTCCATCATCCGAGTCAATGCCAACACCTGGGTTTGAATCAATTACATTTTCTCTTCAAGTTCTCTTGGTTGTGGCTCCACAGACATAAGCGCTAACTCTCCTCCAAGTACCTTGTGTGTCATTCTTGGTGTCACGCACGAAGCTTGTTCCCATGTGTTTAGAGAAGCAGAGGGTGTTACTGCCCCTGGATCTTCACGGATATCACCTGAATATGGCGGAGGAGCAAGTTCTCTTAACATCTCAGGCTGCCATCTTTTTTCTTTTTCCGATGCATCTACAGGACAGTGTGATTTAGTCTCAAGTAGAGGAACATCTGAATTATCTGCTTCATTCTGATTTAATGACTTTTGAATTGCTTTTTTAATTACTTTCTTTCTTGGTTGTTTACTGCTCATCATTTCTTTCTCTTCTTCTTCCGACTCTTCTCCAGAATTTTCAGGTTTAGAGCGTGTGGGATATCTGTGTGGTGCCACATATTTGTCAAGATTTGGATATATTCCCACAGAAGGTTCTCTTGGAACTTCCTTCAGAAGGTCTTCTTCTAGGACCACCTTTTTCTCCTTTGGCTTAAGAACCAGAACAGAAGACAAATCTCTCATTTCCTGCATTTCCATCATCTCCTTCGCCCACTGATGCATTTTTTTAATCAATTTCATCTCTTCTTCATACTTCTGTATTTTTAATTGGCGTTTCATCTCGTTCTTGTGCTTCTGTATCTTTACTTGGTTTATTTTTCTTAGCATAGTACTATGTTCGGACTCCAAATTGCACTGCTTTATCTTTTCCTTATAATAGTTTTTAATATTTCTCCATTGTGCCTCCGTAGGCGCTATAGCGTCCTTCCCCGGATGAAGCATTCCTTTTTTGACATATTTTTTGATTATGTCTAGAATGAGTGCTTGGTTTACTTGGGCTCTTCTTGGGTTTGGCTCCTCTTCCAACACCTTTGTTTTCCAATACTGCCGCAATTGATCTAACATAATGAACTGGGACATTTTGGTATAATTTTCTTTATCTATTAATTAGTTATTACCAATTGAATGTTGTTTTTTAAAACGCCTAACCAATTATATTGATAAAGTAGGTCACTATTTAAGAAATTACTAATTATTCTCTATCTACCTGTAGATTTTTTAGGAAGACTGATCCCCCGCTATCACTCTCTGTCCTTAGCCTGATCTCTAGAAAAAAATTGAACTTAGATAGTATTTGAAACCAAAATTACCCCATCAAAATACAATATTTTATTACACTTTGCTGAAGTAATTCAAATTTAAATGCATTTAAATTTAGAGTATATTTTATCAATATAAACATCAAAAAATATTAGTAAGGTTCAAATTCTTTGAACTTAGGTAATTAATTTTAATCACCTGTTTAATCAACTGTAGTCACCTACAGCTTTTGTCGAAATTTTAGAATGCGTGAGCTTCAGTCATATTTCGCTTCCCGCAGAATATTCCCAGTTGTAGCTTTAAGTTTGAGATTCTGCAAAAATAAAAGAAATTTAAACAATGTTTTAATTAATTTTATATTTTTTGATATTACATTAAACAAAGCAAGAACCTCTTATTACAGATTGGAATTTTTTATTTTTTTTACCAAAATTAACATATTAGCCCGCAAATCTAAATACTGTAAATTCAACTCATCCAAGCTGTACATATATTTTAAATCATTTTCCAAAATAGTTTTAACAATCTAATATGCATTTACTATTTTCCAAATTCATTTGTATAATTAATTAGTTAATATTTTAATCACCAATGGCACTGAACAATAACCCATATATCTTTATTAAACCACAAACAAAACCTACAACCATAACAAACATTCATACCGCACCCTAGTGTCACACACGCACACAAGCACACATACAAAAGGCCAGCTGACTTAATTTCACAAGCACCCACATACTCCGGGAGAGAGGAGAATGAAACCAAATAAATTTTTAACTCACACAAATTATCTAAAATAACAAGTAATTTATAAGCAAAATATAAGCTGTAATAATTTATTTATACTTAAAATTTTAAAAGACTAATCAATTCTAGAATTCTACTCTATATAATTTTAAAATTTGACCCAATCTAGAAACTAGATATACAAGAATAATCAATTAAATCAATTAATTTAAATTTACAGTTCAAAACAATGTATCTTAATTAAAGATTGATTTTTTAAATTATACTTCACATGCGAGCGGAACCAATGCGCTCCCACGTGTTTTACACGAAATAATTAGCGAGACGTACTGCACAAGCCAACATAACATTACTCCTACAGAAACCGAATCTATTTAAGAAACATCACTACATCTATTACACGGAGCTTTCTGGGTTTTTACATCGGCCTTAAACGAACAAATATCTACTATGAGATTCGCTCAAGAACTATTACAACCTTAGGGAAACAGCGTAATAAAGCAGAAACACGCAGGACCACAAAGCGAAGTGAGCAGCATTTACTGGATAAAAAATATCTATTTGTTCAAGATCAAACAATCAATACTTTTAATCACATTTTGAACTGTAAATCATATGAAAAGCCGAAATGAAAGATAATCGTGCACTACCACCATAGATATGCTGCAACATGTTTTACGATAAGCGTGGTGCAACATTTAACTCCAGTGTTTTTAACTACAAATTTTCCTGCAAAAACCTAGCCCGAACTACAGACGGACTGCATACTGTCATAAATAAGGATTTTCAAATGATGTTTTGTAAATAATGACCTATTTTTTGTAAGTGTAATGTATTTATTTTATTTAAAAAATGGCACAATATCTCCATTAATTTGTCTGTCTTCTGCAGCTTTACTTTTTATAATAGCATTCATACAAGCTATTTCAGGAATTTAACTTTTAACATTTTATATACAAGGTCCAGACATACTAGTCGATTCTTTCAATCCAATCTAATATTTTCTGTAACTTATTTTCCAACACAATTATCCTCTGTAATTCCAACACAACAAAAATAGCTTGCATAAATCCTATTAGTACATCAAATGCTTATTGTAAAACTTCACATACTCGTTCAGAACGGCCACTCATTCACTCAATTTCACTCACATTAACCATTTTTTAACACAATTAGAGCCATCATACAGTGCCATTAAATTATCTCAATTAAACACTTGAATTTTCCTCCACACTGAATTCATCATCCCAACTGTGCAGAGACAAAAAATTATCGGAGACTGGCAGAACTACTTCAGGAAATTTTGGAAAACGTATACACATCAGCACAGCCGTCACCAAGACAATGCATCAAATTAAGAAACCCAAAACAACAACCGTAGCAAGAGTAACTTGTAATTTAAAATTTGATAGCTCATACTCCATTTTTAAATCACGCAAAATTTTAGCCAGCTTGGATGAATTGGATGAACATAAAGCCTTTGTTATGTTAACATTTTTGGTTATTTCTTTTACTATTTCAGTTTTAAATTTTTTAATTACAGTGTCCAAATGAATTTGCTGAATTTGCTCAGCAGCTATTCCCATTGAAGATGTAACTCTTTTCACCAACGTATTAAATTTATTCGTAATGGATCAAATATCAAACAAGCTATTGTTAGTTATATTAGACTCAGATTCATATTCATTACTTATTGATCTATTAATAAGAATGCTACTTTCTCTGTCCAATGAGATATCGTTTAGCATTGTGACTAGAGCAGTCACCTTTTTCTGAGTAGTGGTCACATTTGCCTCTGTTATTATATTTTCACAAATATCATCACTACTCATCATCTCCACAATTTCATATGAAACGGTATTACATCTACATCCAAATTTAAATCTTGGTCTGTTGACCCATTTACACAACAGTTTGGCTTCTACTAAATCGACATCCCATAACAGAGTATCATTCAATTTTTCACAGATTTTGGAAAATCTTCCATAACGTATAGACAAAGTAGCATTAGCAGGTAGCAGCATTTTTTGATATACTAATTCCACCCCTTCTTTTAACTGCTCATCATCACAGGGCTTAGAAACAATTCCAATTTGCAATACTGTTCCCTTTGCAATCTTACAATGACATACAATATCATACTCTGTTTGGGAATAATCCACACTAACTTGTTTGCTAACTTCTCCAAAGCTCAACTGAATAAGAAACAACACGCATATACTGTGATACCACATTCTTACGTCTGATCACAAAAATATATTCTACAGCCGTAAATGTTCTTGTTCAATTTGAACAGGCACAATTTTAGAGAGCTCTAGTTACACATGTAGATCTACTATTAACTTGTATAAAACGAATTAAAGATGTATTTTTTAAGGGTTTTTATACGTATTTTATTAAAAAACTCCCGGGCCCTATTCCTTATTTCCTATTTCCAAAACTTATTTCCAAAACTTATTTCCTATTTCCAAAACTTATTTCCAAAACTTATTTCATCGCGTATACAACAAAAGCAACAAATAACTTAAAAAACAGTGCTCACTTATGTAAACCTAAAAAATCTTTTTAACAGTTTAATTTTTTCAAAAGTCCCATATTCATTACGTCATAATAAAATTTAATCTGACCAATTTCGACAGTATTTTAGAAAAGGCATCCGTCTGTACCTGTTTGTGGCGCGCTCTTATGCCGTAGGTTTTCTGTGACTTTCGGGTGAGCAGCTCCTGTCGTTTCCTTCCAGCTGTATTGCGCTCCTATTCTGCCTGCATCCTTCGACCAAATTTGTAGGGAATTGAATTCAGGAGACTTCAGCCGGAGATCTGACACACAGGGTTTAATTCAAAGTCAATTCAGTTGGTTTCCATGGCACTGGTTACATCTTACTCACAACTTGATACAGAGAGAACGTCTTCTTATATAGGCAAGAGAAGACAAATGTACTGAACACATGGCTTTTAGCTTAAACATCTGCTTGCCGTAAACAGTGATAAAATTAACTTCCCACAGTTTTAGCTTCCTGGGAACTCCATAAAACAACATATGGAAGACAACTGGACAGGAAAAATGGGCAGTTTCACACACTTAGAAAGACCAGAAAAGAGACAAGGTGAAAGGTCTCTCACTTAAACAAAACAAGACACTGTTATAAAACGAAACAACTCACAACTTCATGCCTCTGTTGACTCTGTGCCACCTCAACTGGCTGCTGTCCCTCCAGTAATAAACCTGATGCATAAAGAAGAAGAAGAAGTGACTTTATTGATCTCACACTGGAGAAATTCTTCTCTGCATTTTAACCCATCCTATATATATATACATATATTAGGAGCAGTGGGCAGCACACACATTAGGGCGCCCGGGGACCATCTCCATGATCTTCTTGCTTCGGTTTGGTCAGGACCTAAGCTGGAGGTACCTATGGTGCATGTTTTGGGTTGGTGGGGGAAACCGGAGTGCCCGGAGGAAACCCACCCAGACACGGGGAGAACATGCAAACTCCACACAGAAAGGCTCGGGCGACCCGGGGATCAAACCCAGACCATGCATGCAAACTCCACACAGAACACACACAGAAAGGCCTGGGCGACCCGGGGATCGAACCCGGAACCTTCTTGCTGTGAAGCAAGAGCGCTAACCACTCAGCCACCGTGCCGCCAAGTACAAAGTATAAGTATAAAGTAAAAAGTATAAAGTATAGTATAAAATATGAATGGTTTTAGGTTATTAGAATATACTAATATGGCACTCATAGATAGACAGTTTTCCACAAGAAATGTTCAGAAGTATAGTCAATTAAGATCAAAATCCATTACAATATTCAAGATTTCAGATGCCAGGTAGGGGTCAATAAAACTCTTTGTATGAGCTACTATTTTTAAGGAAGACATTATTCTCTTTTTCACATACCACAAACCACAATGTTGATCGAAAAACAGCTTAATAGTGTAAACAGGTTCATTGACTTCCCGTTCAAAATTGCGCAACTGGTTTTGGCTGCCAGCCGTGCCTTTTGATAGTGCCAATTCACTGTAGCAATATTTCTAAACCCTATGTGTATGACCCGGAGTCTGCATTTTTCAAAGAATTTAGTACAGGTACAAGATCAGGGCACTCAAGTCTCACGCACTGAGAGTGTGACACACGCAATTCGACGTATTCACACGCGCACACGCCACACATGGCATTTCTCACGCTGATTTGTTATTTTTTTTATTTTTTATTTTTTTGTGCCCAGAAAATCGGTCTGTGTGGCTTAGTTTATGCAGGCTCCGCACGTTTTCAGCGCCGCCCCCTCCCCCTGCTCCGGGGGAGCAGGGGGAGGGGGGCACGTCCTGAGCCTCAGTCCCGGTGCCACGTCTCCTCTGAGACGCACCAACTCCGGTCCCGGTGTCTCCGTCTGTGCGTAACGTGTCTTCCCCGACGGCGGAATACGCGCGGCCCAGAGCCGAACTGCCCGTGGTGAGACGCGGTGAGATGCGGTGAGACGCGGTGAGACGCGGTGAGACGCGGTGAGACGCGGTGAGACGCGGTGAGACGCGGTGAGACGCGGGCCCGGTGCATTAACCAGACTCTTACATGAATCCGTTAAAAATGTCCCGCTCCCCCCCGCCCCAATTCGACACGGCATTTTTCACGCAATTCAAGCGCCCTCCCCCCCCCCCCACCGGTCCTCGGGAAAAATTGTTCACTCGCATCCCCACAAATATAGTTTATGTACTGGTTTGTGCATGGTATTATTCCTTTGATAAATGTACAGTGGTACCTCACCTTATGAAATTAATTTGTTCCAGAAGTGGTTTCGTAACGTGAAAAATTCGTAAGTTGAGTAGCTATTTCAATGGAAAAAGCCTGATTCGTTCCAAGGCCCCGATCCAAGTTTTTTTTTATTTTTATAGTGTAACTTTTTTTATAGTGTAACATTGTGTTCTGCGTCCTGATTGGTTTCTCAGACTGGATTTAAACTTTTCTCACATTTGTCTCTCGTTTAAACACTCAAACTTTCATAGATTTTCAACAAAACGTATCAATATTGAAGTGTGGGGGGAAGGGGGGAGAAAACTGCACGGACACGTGTGCGCAGCATGACCCCGCGCAGAGACCAAGATCTAAACCTGGACTAAACCTGGACTAAACCTGGACTAAACCAGGACTAAACCAGGACTAGACCAGATGGATTAAAGCGCCGCGTGTGGGTCTATTTCCTGGTTTCTCACGAGTCCGCAGGGAGGAGGGGACCGCAGGCAATCTGAGCGCATGTGAGCGCGGCTCCTCCTGGTTTAGTCCAGGTTTAGTCCTGGTTTAGTCCAGACCACCGCGGCTCCTCTAGACCTCCTCTAGACCTGACCTCCTCTAGGAGGTCTAGACCAGGTCTAGACCTGGTCAGGCTGGCTCTTGCTCACATGCGCTCAGACTGCCTCCTCGCTGCTCGCCTCAGCTGTGACTCGTGAGAAACCAGGAAATAGACCCGCACGCGGCGCTTTAATCCATCTGGTCTAGTCCTGGTTTAGTCCTGGTTTAGTCCTGGTTTAGTCCAGGTTTAGTCCAGGTTTAGTCCAGGTTTAGTCCAGGTTTAGTCCTGGTCCAGTCCAGGTTTAGATCTTGGTCTAGTCCTGCTGTCAGCTCTGCGCCGGGTCATGCTGTGCACACGTGACCGCGCAGTTTTCTCCCCCCTCCCGCTTCCCCCCACACTTCAATATTGATACGTTTTGTTGAAAATCTATTGCCTGGAAGAATCCATGACTCAGCGGTGAGTCTGGTAACGCTTGGTCCAAAATGCACTGCGGTTGCGCGTAGACAGACAGCTAAGTGAACCAATCAGAGATTGCGCCATCTTGATTCACTGAGGAGGAACTTCCGCTGCCTAAGAGTGACTTTGCGGGCAAAGGCGGGTGCACTGACGTCACCATCTTTGAACGAATCAGAATCGCGGAGTCCGTTTTTAACCGGAGGAGCGAGAGTGGGGGGAGGCAGTGTTGCCAACTTAGCAACTTTGTCGCTATTTTTAGCTACTTTCTGGACCCCCCTAGCGAGAAAATTAGACAAAAGCGACTAGCGACAAATCTAGCGACTTTTTTGGTGATCAGAGGCTCCAAGATCGCGGGAGGTGGAAAAAATAATTGCGCCGTTTTCTCTCTTTCCCCGTTCAGAGAAAGAGACAGAGAGACACAGGCAGAGAGGGGCGGGGGCGGACAGACAGACACGGCGCACACACACACACACACACACACACACACACACCAGTCTCCTCTGCTCCCTCCCATCTCGTCAGATCACCTCGGAGTCTGGTCATTCCTCTCTCTGTTTCTGTTATTCAGTTTCTCTCGCCACGTGCATATCCCTCTCATTCTTTAGAGCATTTCTTTTTTTCTCCTCTTCTATTCAGTCGTAATGCCACAACCAAAAGTGTATACACAAAAGTACAGACGGGAGTGGGAAACCTATCCTGAATTTAAAGGATGGTTGAAACCACTCCCCGGCAACGATACACGTGCATACTGTTTGTACTGCAAGGCTGACTTTTGTGCAAAACTTTCCGATGTGAAAAAACACATGACTGCACAAAAGCACATTCAAAAGGCAAAGCCCTACAACAGTGCCACATAAAGCACTTTGCCTGTCGTCCATATGAAAATAGATGAAGCCAAAAAGGCAGAGGCAATAATTACAATGGCCATATGTGAGCACTGTTCCATGTTGGCATGTGACCACATTGGGTCAGCATGCAAGGTGGCATTTGCTGATTCAAAAGCTGCCATCCATTTCAAAATGCACAGAACAAAGTGCACAGAAATGACAACTAATGTTCTGGCTCCATATTTCCTGAAGCGTTTGGTTGCGGATGTGGGTGTCCAACGCTTCAGCCTCCTGCTTGATGAGTCCACTGACATCAGTGTGTGTAAAGTATCTTGGCATAGCCATCAGGTACTTCAGTGAGACAAAAAAAAAAATCCAATCAACATTTTAAGGACTTGTAGAGCTGGAGTCTGGGGATGCCAGGGCTATAGCCCGGGCCATATTGGAGTTCCTGCATAAAATTGGCCTCAACAAAGAGAAGCTCCTTGGCACTGGGACAGATAATGCATCTGTAATGACAGGGGTGCATAGGGACAGAGCTTGTCCTCATCAGGTGTGTCTGTCACTCCCTGCAGCTGGCTGTGACTCATGCCAGCAAGGAAAGTATTCCACGCAGCATTGAATATCTCGTGCGGGAGACCTATAATTGGTTCTCAGGGTCCTCAAAGCGCAGGGAATCATATAGGGCAGTATTTGAGACCATCAATTGTGGTGAAAAACCTCTGCAAATAACAAAGGTGTGCGCCACACGCTGGCTTTCAATTGAACCTGCCATTGTGCGTATCTTGGACCAGTGGGAGGAGCTCAAGTTGCACTTCAACACCACTAGGTCAACGGAGCACTGTTACATGGCCGAGGTCTTGTACAACATCTACAAGGATCCACAAAATGTACTGTACCTGACATTCCTGAAGTCAGTGCTTGGAGAGGTGCAGCAGGCCATAAAGGCCTTTGAGGGGGAGCAGACCGACCCAGTGAAGCTGCTTGATTGCCTCATTAGTCTGATCAAGTCTGTCAGCAGCAGGGTGCTAAATCCCTCAGCAAGAGTAGATGTACTCACAGAACCCATTGATGGGTTTATAAGTCCCAAACCATATCTTGGTTACCTTTTTGAATCAAAGGCAGTTGAGGTTCGTTTGGGAGAAGATAAAGTGAGCGAAGTCAGGAAGAGGTGCATAAACTTCATCATCTCCCTGACCAACGAACTTCGGGAGAGACTGCCCAACAACATAAAAACACTGCAGGGCATATCAGTGTTTAATGTGGAGGGGGCTCTAAACCACAACAAGGGCTTTGGAGAAATTTTGAGCACGGTCAGGCTCCTTGGGTACTCTCCAAATGAAACTGAAAAAATAGTCCAGCAGTGGCGAACAATCCATCTGTCAAAATGGAACGAGACAAAGGACACAGTGGGCTTTAGGACTGAGGTGCATCAGTTCAGGGATGCGGCTGGCAGCAACCCCTTTAAGGAGCTCTCCATGGCTGCTGTGTCAGTTTTGTCTTTGCCACACTCCAATGCAGAAATTGAACGAGTTTTCAGCCAGATGGATGTGGTAAAGACAAAACTGAGGAACCGCATGAGTTTGGAGACCCTGAATTCCATCCTCTATGTTCGCTATGGCCTGAAGTTGGCTGGAGAGGCTTGCTTTGAGCACAAGCTGCCTGACAGTGTTTTGCGTCAGTTTGGCACATCTGCTGCCTATTCATTCAAGGCAGCTCCTTCTGCTGCTACAGGCGCAGCATCAACATCAACAGCACCTGAAGCTGCAGTGGACCAGGGTATGCTGGTACTGGATGTGAAAGTGAAAGTGATGAAGATGGTGACATTATGTGAAGCACGATTGATAAAAAAATCAATCGTGCTTCACATAATGTCACCCCCCCCCAAAAGCTAGTTGTACAGCATAGAAAAGCTAGTTCTTTAGCACCAAATTAAAAGCTATAGTTTGCCCACTATAGCACAAAAAATAAATAAATAAATAAATACAACGCTTTAGTTAAACTACAGCACAAAAAAAAAAACACAAAATAAAAAAGCAAGCTATAGATCTTGGAGTACAGCTCCAAAAAAAAAAATCTAAAAAATAAAAACCAAATAAAAAAAATAAAAACCAAACAAACAAGTATATGTAATAACAACACCAATAAAAGGTTAGTGTCACGGGGTAAGGAAGGTTAGGATGTGCTGTCTGGAGCCCCCTGTTGACAATGACGTTTGGTTTGGACGCCCTCCCCCCCCGCTCACTTGCTCGTCTAGCTACTTTTAGCTACTTCTGGGCGGGCCAATAGCTACTTCCGATGCTGGGGAGTTGGCAACACTGGAGGGAGGGTGTCCAAATGGTATCGCGCTGTATAGGAAATACAGAGAGATATCATTTGGCTGGCCAGGTAAGAAAATCTATGAAAGTTTGAGTGTTTAAACAGAGACAAATGTGAGAAAAGTTTAAATCCAGTCTGAGAAAGCGCGCATTATTTTAATTTTTGAGATTTTGCATTTCGTAACTTGAAATTTCATTCGTATCTAGAGACAAAAATTTACCGTGAAGGCGTTTCGTAACTTGAAATTTTTGTTTGTTGGGTCATTCGTAAGGTGAGGTACCACTGTACTGTGAAAACAAATAATTTAAATACAAAATAAGGCCATTTACCTTGTATTCTTTTAGTTCACCCGTAAGAGCGCTTTTGTCAACTGTGTCCCAATGCAGAGTGACCTGAGTGCTTTCAATGTCCGACACGCTCAGGTTCAGGGGGGCAGCTACTGGACCTGGAGAAAAAAGGAGTCAGAAATCTATAACTAATTCAAATGTACCCAAATGTCACTGGCAAACAATTAACTACCAGGGACCAGGGGGGGGACCCGAGGACCGGGAGTGACTTTTTTTCGCTGAAAACGCGCGGTGCCTGCATTAACAAACCGATTTTCTGGGCACAGAAGCGCTGCGCTTGAATTGCGTAACTAAATTTCAGCGTGAGAAATACCATATGTGGCGTGTGAGCGTGTGTCGAATTGCGTGTGTCACACTCTCAAAGCGTGAGACTTGAGAGCCCTGAGATGATGATCCAAGATACTTTCGACCAACTGGATAGTTTAGGCAAAGTTAGGCAAAATATTCACCTGTACAAATAGTCTTCTTTTAAGTGAAATATTTCACAATTAGTTAAATAATAAATGTCTAAAAGGTAAACTAATTTAAACTAGGGCTGAACAACCTGCACAGGTTTTCAAATGTTTGCACGTCTGACAAAGAAGTGGCTGATCTCTAAACAAGTTTGGACACATTACGGATGAATGTGATTTGAATGATTAGTAGAATGTGTGTGTGTGTGTGTGTGTGTGTGTCTGCGTATGTTGGGAGTGGAAGGGGTGCATGAGGTTGCGTGTCTGGTGTATGTTGTTTTAAGAATAGTATTTCAACAATGTAACCCTAAGTAATGTCTGTTTTAATTTATTTTTGCTCAATCTTTACACTGAATCTCTATTTTAGTATTTCCACCAGCCTGCTCAGGGACTACTGGTGCAAATTAGCATCCATGCTATAACTTGGCACCAGCATCTTTCCTATGACTTCTGTTTTGGTTAATATATTGTTGGACACTGTCCCTGTACAAATAAAAAGCACACCATACCATACCGTATGGAATATAGAACTGGAAGTTTCTATTGAACTAAAGGTAAAAGGTAGTTGTTAACTTAAAATCTACAATCACATGTTTTTGAGAAGATGACAACTTAAAGGGATAGTGTTTTTTTGTTTTTTTTTTATGTTAATCTGTATGACTTCCCCTTCAAGAGTGTCATGAGATTAACACTGACTTACCCATGACAGCGTGATCTGGTCCCGGTTCTCCTCCGGTAACGTAGCTCATAAACGTAGTTCCGGTAAGTTAGCCAGGACAGTTAATAAAGCATGTTTTTCTTCTCAAAACAACATTTGTCCAAAAAGTGATATATTTGCGTCACAAACAGTTGTCCGCTAAAAATTCATCAGGGTATTTCACATTCGCATATTTTCTCTAGATTTGTATCACTGCGCCCACGTTAGCTCTATTAGCCTGTTCACTTTAAGCGGATGTTTACAGCGGATGCGGTGCAGCGACATCCGCCGTAAGCGGATGTTTACAAGTGAACAGGCTAATAGAGCTAACCTGAGCGCAGTGATACGAAACTAGAGAGAAAATATGCGAATGCGAAATACGCTGCTGAATGTTTCACGGACAACTGTTTGTGACGCAAACATATCACTTTTTGGACAAATGTTGTTTTGAGAAGAAAAACATGCTTTATTAACTGTCCTGGCTAACTTACCGGAACTACGTTTATGAGCTACGTTACCGGAGGAGAACCGGGACCAGATCACGCTGTCATGGGTAAGTCAGTGTTAATCTCAGGACACTGTTGAAGGGGAAGCCATACAGATCAACATAAAAAAAAACAACACACTATCCCTTTAAGGCTCACAATAATCTATTCTATTCTATCTATTCTAATCTAGGATCACTGGACTTAATGACTACAGACCTGTGGCGCTGACGTCTGTAGTCATTGTTACGTGACACAAATCAGGTCCGTGGAGGTAATCACCAACAATAAAGATTCAGACAACAAAAGAGCTAGAATAAATGTGCCTTTTTATTCCCCACTCAGATGTTTACAATCACAATTCACACAGGTTAAAGCGATATATATATAAAATCAAGCTCTTACCGCTGACACGGGGCTGGAGAGCCGACAACCCTCGGTAGAGTGAGCGCTTCAACCGAGCCGGGCGTCCACGCGTTAGACCCACAGCAGACTCTACCAAGCGCTCAGCTTCTCCGCCTTAAATACACTCAGCCGCCCCCATAGTGTGCGAAGAGGGCCAGTCTCCGCACCCAGAGGTTTGGCCCACAACCTGTCCTGTTTAGAGATGTTTCAAAACAGGAGCAAGGCTGCGCCTGGTTTCTATCCCTGTGGATTAAACATTTCAAAACAGTCTTGATAAGTAAGGATAGTTGCATAAGTGACCTACATACCAAGCTGTGACTGATAAACGGAGCCTGGGACACACTACCAAGCATGGTTCTCCACATTCCATCCCTTGGCCCAGGATCAGTACTCTTCCAGATTCCATATCATCATTTTCAACATGTAAGTAATGTAACAAGAAAGTTAACATCTCTTGTCGTAAATCAAAACCAAATTCCCGCCTCCAGTAATCTTGATTAACCCAATGTTCTATAATGAAGACATGTTCGTCTGGATCAGACGGGTGCACAGTTATAGTGAAAAGCTCTCTACCAAATGCGCCTTCCGTGATTTGTAGCGTGATTATCATGGTGCAAAATTATATAAGGTATGTGTAAAATAAGTGCGCAGGCGCCTTATTTGAATCCAGGTGCATACATTACATAAGGTCAGTAAGCATATTATCATAATCAAAACTATCAAGGGGGGTGCCAACAGTTTTCGCGCAAAAGGGGACATACCAGTGAATATGTCATACCAGTGCGTCGCAGAAGTTTGCTCAACCAATTTGGCCGCTGCTGCTACCTCTCCAGACTGTATCAAGGTGGACACCTTTAATCTTTGAATCGTATGATCATGTTTTGTGATCATCTCTTTCAGCTCTTTAGAGCGGTCCAGGGCGCCTTTGAACTTTTCCAAAGAGATTCCCAGCTTTGGCTGCGTCAATATCTGCCATTGTACGTCAGTCAATTCAGATACCTGGGAATAATTCATCAAACGGAATGTTTGATTATTCCACTGCCACATATGTACACCTTTCACACAGCCAGAGTAGGGGACATTAGGAAGCTGGGGGTGGCTGTGCATAGTGGCCACACACAGTGTGTGCGGTCCCACCTGGAACAGCAAATCCCGAGCCCGCTCATGATACCAATCGCATAACGCAGTCGTCTCTTTCAGGCACGGGTTGGAGTAAGCGAGTCGTAATGGGCACACCATCCCTTGATCAGTTTGGTCACAACCTGTAACATCGTAAGTCACATTTCGGTAAAAGTCTAACCATTCGCCTTGTACATGTAATATCCAATAAGCTCCATGGCTTATTAAGGGTAGCACATGATATTTACACACTATTATTGGTGTGGTGACATTGTATGTCGTGTATTTACCAAAGCACATAGTGTCATTACATTTAGTCCGTTCAGGGTATAATCGTAGCCATAAATGATTAGAAATATTCCATTGTTTACGCCAATCATGATGGTTTCCGGATGTTAAAATCCGTTGAAACTTTTCCCGTTGTGCTAATATATGCAAATGTTGAATAGAACAACCGGTCCAATTTAAGAAACCCGTAACATTTGTCATTACATCATCTGTTGTATTCCAGGCATACCAATTTACCGAAAACATTTTATCCCATAATTTAACATTCTCACTTTGACCTTTTATCGTAGTGGGCATCCAATGTGCCACAGTAGTTAAGCCTTTTGCAGTATATTGTCCAGTGTAATGTAATTTACTTGAGATTATTTGATTGTCAATGGTGTTACTCAGTCCCAACAAAGTTCCAGATCCCCCAAGAACGGTGTCATACCACGCTCTTTTACGGCGTGTACACCTAGGTATAGGTGGAAAACGTACAGTCCAGTGTACTTTCGTTTTTACCTGTCCGGTAGCCAGGGGTTGGCAGGTCCCTGCCAACGGTGCAATTTGTGCTGTTTCATGTCCAGTGGGGTGCGGTAACACCCATACTGGGTATCCAAACGTAGATCGGTTGGTGATAGGAGTGCTGTTGCCTATCCAGATACTGTCAGTCATAGTCATAGTCCATTGTGTGCCATTCTTACCGTCAGAAATGCAGGTTCTGGCAGTAGCATTGAACTCACACATAGGGACGGCAGAAGTCACCGTCAAATTACAGTCTTTTGTCAGTGTTGGTATATTGTGTAATCCCATGCAGCGGGGGCAGATGAAGAGGGGGCAGTTGGCCGTGAGATTGGCCACCACGCATAGTTGATTCGCTGCACATGAGAAGTCGCCCTGCTGCCTGGAAATAGTTGCATTCTTCCATTTTAGTTTCAGGGTTCCGCCCTCGACCATTTCAAGGTGCTGACCCACGACTTCCTCCGCCATCGATCGGATGGTACCCAACTCGAACACGGCACCAAGGACAACCAGGACTGTGACCCAGCAGCCGGCACCGCCAATCCTTAGGCGCCTCATGGTTCCGTCTCTGCCCCTCCCGGCGTCGTTTAGAACCGATTAGGAATCTCCACCAAGACATCCTGCAAACATAAAGCACTTCAGAACATGTTAGCTCATTGCCTGGGGTAACATTTGTCCCCAGGCACATTAGTCCATCGGTCTTCACCGTGGTACATTACTGTCACAATTCTGTCATTGCCTTGCGCAATGAGTTCTGCCGCACGTGGGGGCCCATTGGGTTGCTTAACCCAGACTTTGGCTCCAGCCTTATCAGTAGAACCGAACCCTCCTTGGCCCCTCCCTGTGAATTGTGTAGGGGGCGAGGTTTCTATCGGGTCGGTTATTTCACAGGGTTTTATCAACAATTGGGCAATTTTATCACCTTTATTTATTACAAACGGTTCAGATTTAATATTTAATAACACTACACCTAATTCTCCTTGATAATCATTATCAATAACTCCTGCCATTACGGTTATTCCCTTTAACGAGAGTCCTGATCGTGGCAGTATGTGTCCATAAGTCCCAGGAGGACATTGCAGTCCCAACCCGGTTTTAACTATGGTCGGATAGTTTTGGATCAGAGTACATGATGTCAATGATTTTAGATCTAATCCCACAGAACCTACAGTCGCTCGTGTAGGTAATAGGGCTTCCGGATTAATTTTCCACATTTTAATGGGTATGCTTTCTGGAGTTTCAATTACCATAATCATACGATTTATTGGTGTTTGACCTTCGCCTAACGGTCTATTATTAATAGATTTTAAGGCGTCATACAAATTCGGTTTCCAGTTACTTAATGAATTATCATTAGATAGTTTCTTCAATGTACTCTTTAACAAGCCATTCATTCTCTCAATCAGCCCAGCAGCTTGTGGATGGTACGGAACATGATAAATCCATTCTACATGATGGTTTGAGGCCCATTCTTTAACTTTGGTACCCGTGAAATGGGTGCCATTATCAGTTTGAATTTGCATAGGCATACCATAGTATTGTTCAATTAAATTCAAACATTTTAATGTAGCCAGCTGGTTCGCATGTCTGCACGGATGGGCGACCATCACTCCTGAGTAGGTGTCAACCGCCGTACAGACATACAAACAATTTTGTGATCTTGGAACGGGACCTATAAAGTCCATTTGCCAGATTTGTCCTGGGGCATTTCCCATATGGATATGTCCCATTAATGGTTGTGGAATCCCTCGCTTATGATGTTGACAATTTTCACAGCTTTCAACAGCTGTCTTGACATCATCTATTTTTAAATCAATGCCTCTGTCCTTAGCCCATTGTGTAGTAGCCTGAATCCCCCAATGCCCTGCTTTAACGTGGGCCCATTGTGCTAAATCTATTCCTGTTTGTTGAACAATAGGCATGTTTTTAGCCATAACATCCACTTGCTGATTATACAATGCTTCTAACGTATCAGGTTTCACATGTGCATCAACATGAACAACTTGAATGGGAATAACCTGAGCACGTTCCCAAATTTCCTCCCACAATTGCTTTCCCCATACTTCTTTATTTTGAATCATCCAATTATTTCTTTTCCATGTTGGCATCCATTGAGTCATACCATTAACCACTGACCATGAGTCAGAATAAATCCAAACTCCCGTCAGTCTGGCTTGCTTTACAACCATATGAAGCGCCTTTAGCTCCGCCCACTAGCTACTCTTTCCCTCTCCCATTTCTTCCAGGGACACTCCTGTCTCTGGGTTTAAAGCTGCTGCTTTCCATCTGCGTTTACCCGCCTTCCATTGGGCGGATCCATCTGTAAACCATGCTTCCTTTTTCTGTTCGAGACTTAATTGATCATAAGTCACTCCAATCCTAACAGGGGAGTCCTCCAGAGGTTTAATATCAAAGGAAACTTCCCCTTCTAGCGGCGCATCCGCCACTTGTTCATGTAAAATGGATACTCCTTTCTGTCCCGTTTTAACGCGTTCAGCAACGTACCATTTCCACTTAATTATACTGCTTTCCTGTGCAGTTCCTATCCGATGTGATGTAGGATTACTCAAAATCCAGGACAAAATTGGGATTGCTGGTCTCATGACTACGTCATGACCGGACGTCACAGCCTCTGTTTCGATCAGGCTCCAGTAACAAGCCAACAACTGTTTTTCAAACGGGGTATAGCGCTCTCCTGCCGGTGGTAACTTTCGAGACCAGAAACCCATCGGTTTCCGAACCCTTCCTTGTTTTTGCCAAAGGCTCCAATTGGCGTGGTCTCCAGTGACTGAGACCTGTAACTCTACAGGTCCGGACACGAGCTTTCCCAACGCCAAAACTTGAGTTATAGCCCCTTTAACCATATCAAACGAGGCCTGCTGTTCAGGGCCCCAATCAAAAGTAGCTTTTTTCCTTGTTATTTTGTACAGTGGCTGCAACATTTGCCCCAAATGCGGAATGTGCTGTCTCCAAAAGCCGAAAAGCCCTATAAATCGCTGCACGTCAGTCTGAGACTGAGGTGTCGCGAAGTTCAGAATCTTATTCTTTGCTTTGTCAGTAATTTCTCTCTCCCCTTTATTCCAAATTATTCCCAGAAATTTAACTTTCTGGGCGGTTCCTTGAACTTTAGCTGGGTTTATTTCCCACCCATGAACCTTCATGTGGGCGATTACTTTTTCCAGCCACTCTTCAACCTCTGTCTTGGAGGGTCCCTGAACCATGATGTCATCAATATAATGTGAAATCATTAAATTAGGGGGCAGAGTCAACTCAGCTAGATGCTCCGCCACCACTCTGTGACAAATAGTCGGTGAATGCAAATACCCTTGAGGAAGGCGTGTAAACGTATACTGTCGCCCCTCCCAAGTAAATGCAAACTGTTCCATTCGATCCTCAGGAATCAGGAT
Source organism: Paratrypauchen microcephalus (assembly GCA_036785185.1). NCBI lineage: Eukaryota > Metazoa > Chordata > Actinopteri > Gobiiformes > Gobiidae > Paratrypauchen > Paratrypauchen microcephalus. Next base: position 2,501,007 of record JAVJIX010000115.1, on the reverse strand, counting down.
CGTAAAGAAAGCATTAGCCAGATCTATCACGCCATACCATTCTCCTGGATGGTGCTGAACTCGTTCAATGATTGTGGGTGCATCTGGCACCGCAGCTGTCAAAGCAGGGGTATGCCTATTCACTTGGCGATAGTCCACTGTCATTCGCCAAGAACCGTCTGATTTACGGACTGGCCACAGTGGATTATTCCAACGGGTCGTAATAGGCTTTAATACTCCTGCGTCCAAATATTCTTTGATAGTGTCCGTGATTTCCTGGTGTCCTCCAGGTAATCGATATTGTTTAAGGCTCACAATCTGTGTGGCCAACGGTATCGGGAAAGGATCCATTTTTACCTTCCCTACCAAGACAGATCTCATGTCAACTCTAGATTTCCCGAAAACATATTTTCCATGTTGTAAATACAACGTCATTCCTGCCAAAATATCAATTCCTAAAATGTATTCTTTAATGGGTGTTATTACCACGTCATAACTTTTTACCGGCATTTGACCAATTCTCATATGTATTTTAGTCCGTTTACCTAAAATTTCACTTCCCCCTAAACCTTGTAAAACTATAGTGTCTCCTTTAAATTTAGATGGATTCCCATAAATCAACGTGGCCTCAGCCCCTGTATCTACTAACGCCAAGACCTTTTGGGTGGAATTTTGCCAGTGTAACTCCACTGGCACGTGAGGACGAGCGTCATCAACTGTCCACCTCATTGTCCTCACGTCCAGGGCCTGGCCACACCCCTATTCCGGATGCCCTGCAGCATCCAAATCGTCCCAGGGATAAAAGCTCCCTCTAATTTTCCTGTTTTTAGTTTTGCGCTGCTCACGGCGCTGTTGTTTGCGCTGAGCTTTAGACAACTTGGCAACCTCTATTAGCTCCTCCTCTTCAGAGGAACTTTCCTCCGCGGGAGGAGCAGAGGGAACAGCCGGCCCCTGAGACACACAATGCAGAATTTGTGACATCTGCCCCGCTAAAGCGGTTAGTGCCTCAGACACATTGGAATCTGATTGCTTCTGAGCACAGACTGCCACTTTTAACTTCTTTTCTTTGCACATAGTTTTTAACACACTGGTGGGTTTTCCATCTATCTCATCAGCAGATACCCCTGCTTTAATGAGTGCCGACCAAATGTCTCTCCTGGACGGACCAGTCCTCTCATTATTGCCGCCTCTCGGTCCATCAGACCTCGGGGCTCGTCTATCTGTCTTAACCGCTTGTTCATTAGTTTTGTCCCAGTCCGCCAGAGAGGAGAGATCTTTCACCCCTTTAATAATATCACGCCTCGGGTTGTCCTAGCATCAGTGAAATAATCATACTTTGATACTGTGCTGGCGCGGTGCGGATTATTCTGTCACGCACCGATTTTGGTACTTGGAGGCGCATCAGCTCATCCACTTGCGCTGTTACCAGCGCCTCGCGCACACACAGACGAATCAAGCGCCTGACTCCGTCTCTCATAAATCTCCAATTCCCCTCAATTTCAGGCCAGCACCCGGGAACAGGGTAACACTCTCTCACCGCCTCCGCATACTGGAAAAACAGGCTATGCGGGTCTCCCTCCTTCATATCCCGGGTCATTCCCCGGAAAACACTGTCTACAGTACTGTCCCGAGCCAAGCCCGCAAACTTTCTCATATCTCCCTGGTCTACCAAAACATCAGCACCTCCTTCTTCATACAGCCGCGTCAACCACTGATCCAGTGCCTCATCTGCTCTGCGTCTGAAACTGTTGTTTATTTGCACTATTTCTTCCGCCGAATAATCCTCGTAAGTCTGGACAATTTGAGGCTCAGGTTGGGGTTGCGGGATGGACCTCATCATTGGGCGCCCATCGGGTCCGAGTACAGGTTGATTATTACCATCAAGCATCGGTCGGACCACATCAGGGATTACCCGTTGCACCCGCCGCCATCTTAAAACGGGGCGGGCAGCTGCCTCAACCGGCACAACATCCTCATCATCGTCACTCCAGACGTTACCATCCCATTCTTCTGGGTTCCAATCATCCTCTAAATTCGCGATAAACGCCCGTACTCGAGTACGAGTAACCGAGCGTGGCGACTTTTTCTGGCGCTGCCTACTAGTTTTACACAGCGCCGTTACCGCACTTTCTGCTATTGCAGAAGCCGCTTCACATCTGTTTCCAAATCAGTTAGTTTCTTCTGTAGAAACTCTACAAGCTTCGCTTGTTGTTTCCATGCTGTAGCACAGATCCACATCCTGCGCTGCACCCCTGCTATGGGCGCCTTTTTTGCAGGCACGACTCCTTTAAGAGTCTCCAAGACAGATTCGGGATCTCCGGTCTTTACCCCGGGTCCCCAGTCTCCCAGCGTTCCGCCGTTTTCCAACAAACATTGGTAAACATCCGCCCAGGTACCTGTCCACCCTGGAATCGGAACCACCTCTGATTTCTCAATTTTATCCTTTCTCTTAAACATCTTTAGTGAGTCCCCCAACAATTAACAACACAACTTCAAACAACAGTATCCTGCCGACAACGCCAAAAATGTTACGTGACACAAATCAGGTCCATGGAGGTAATCACCAACAATAAAGATTCAGACAACAAAAGAGCTAGAATAAATGTGCCTTTTTATTCCCCACTCAGATGTTTACAATCACAATTCACACAGGTTAAAGCGATATATATATAAAATCAAGCTCTTACCGCTGACACAGGGCTGGAGAGCCGACAACCCTCGGTAGAGTAAGCGCTTCAACCGAGCCGGGCGTCCACGCGTTAGACCCACAGCAGACTCTACCGAGCGCTCAGCTCCTCCGCCTTAAATACACTCAGCCGCCCCCATAGTGTGCGAAGAGGGTCATCAAAGTTCAACGTTCAAAGAAGTCTTTGATCTTTGAAGTTCAAAGGCTTTGACCTTTGAACTGGCGTTGTGAGTCACAGAACACTCAAGTCAGATCAGAGGTTATAAGGGTAAGTCCTTTCAGACACAGAGACACCATTGCACAGACAGAGCAGACTTAGACTTACACGGTGATTGTTCAACAAATCGATGGATAGAAAAAAACGCAACTCGCGCAAAAAACGTTGAAACTCGCGCAAAAACTGTGGAAACTTGTGCGAGAAACGTTGAAACTTGACCAAAAATAGCAGAAATTCAGGAAGCTCACAAAGAACTGCGGAATACCTTAGAGAAGCTTCCTGAAAGTCAGTTGAAAGAGTTTGATGAGATAGAAGTTACCGAAGTCGAGCATTTGCAGTTGAAGCTTCAGCAGAAGGAACAAACGCAAGCCTGTTTCGATGAAGAGTCTGATGAGGAGGATGAGGATGAAGAGGCACGTGCTAATAAGTTGGCAATTGTTCGGAAAGAATTAGAAGAGAGTAAAAAAATGAACAAACGTGTGCACAAGGAATTCCTTCTGCTCAAAATGGCCGGTGTACAATTCCCAGCACCCAAGCTGGTTCTGAGTAGCTGCAGCACATACTTTAGAGCCCTCTTCACTCGCTGGTCCAGCCCTGACTGCCACGTTTTTGAGATCTCCAGTGTGTCAGCTCATATCATGGAGAACATCCTGGACTACTGCTACACCGGGGTGGTCCACATCACCCAGGAAAACTGCCAGGAGCTCCTAATAGCTGCTGACTACTTCGATGTGAGCGGCATTACCCAAGCCTGCTGTCAGTTCATGGAGAATCAACTGTCCTCCAGTAATTGCATCGCTATCTGGGAGCTCACAAACAAATACTACTACCCCCAGCTGAAGAACCTGGCCTTCTTATACATCCTGAAGCATTTCCAAGAGGTTTTGACCAGCTCTGAAGAGTTCCTCCAGATTTCTGGGGAAGGCCTGTGTTCAGTCATTGATGAAGATCGGCTGAACGTGAGGGAGGAGACCACAGTGTTAAATGCAGTCCTCAGATGGGTTGCACACGCTCCTGAGGAAAGGAACCTGTACTTAGCCAACCTCTTTTCTAAAGTCCGCGTGGCTCTGATCCAGCCCAAATACTTCGCTCAGTGCATGATTAGATATAACCTGCTGTACAACCGTAACTGTAAGGATGTGGCGATTAATACCATAAGGGTCATGTTGGCTGCCAGAGCTCGGAGGTCCTATGCCGCCCTGCCCCCCACCCGTCTAGACACTCCAAGGCTGCCCAGTGCAGTCCTTATGGCTATAGGTGGCCAGAACGATAATGGTCTAACCAACAAAATTGAAGTCTATGACAACCGCACCAATTGCTGGATGGGCGTGGCTAACGATCACTGGAGGCCAAGAGCCTATCACGGCACAGTGTTCCTTAATGGATCTGTGTACGTGATTGGAGGGTGCAATCACACTGGCGATGTCAACACTACCCACAAGTACGACCTGGCCAATCACACGTGGCGAGAAGTGGCACCCATGCATTCACGAAGGTCCTACATTAGCGTGGCTTTGCTGGATGGTTTGATCTATGTCATGGGTGGGTGCAATGGAGAGGTGAATCTGGACACAGTCGAAAGATACTCTCCAGAGACCAATCAGTGGACCATGATTTCACCTATGAACGAAGTGAGGAGCAGTGCCAACAGCACAGCATACAACGGAAAGATCTACATTTGTGGAGGTTTGGCTGGTAATTATAAGCACCTGGCCTCAGCTGAGACCTACGACCCACTAACCGATCAGTGGACCATGATAGCAGATATGGCCAACAGTCGCTGTGGGCTCGGTGTCATCACCTACGCAAATGAAATCTACGCTATTGGGGGGATTTCTGGGCTGACCGATATGAACACCGTGGAAGCCTATAACCCCACAACAAACACCTGGCGCCCCCTACCCAACATGCAGACTGGGCGCTGTGACTTTGGCATCGGGGTTGTTGATGATCGGCTGTATGTTGTAGGCGGGCGCAATGGCGTCAATATTAATTCAGTTGAATGTTTTGATGTGAGCACTGGAGTTTGGACTCGGGTGCAGAACATGGAGAACGCTCGTGCTGCCCTGAGCTGCTGCGTGGTGTTTGACCTTCCCAACATGGCCGACTACGCTCCGCCTCGCCCCGCTCCTTCTCATGACGATCCCGCTGAGGAGTAGACCTGCACCTCTGACCTGGATTCAAACACGAATATCTGTGTGGAGTCTGCATGTTCTCCCTGTGTGGAGTCTGCATGTTCTGTGTCTGTGGGACATTGGTATATTGTGTGTTTTTTGCTTGTTCTAGTCGAGCTGCTCGGAGTCGTGTCTGCAGAAGTACCTGAAGATGACCCAGATAGGGTGACCACCCGTCCCGCGTAGCGCGTGACTGGACAGCGTTTGAAGCCCAATTTATGCGTCCTGCAAACTGAGACCATGTCCCGCATAATCAATGCTTCTCAAAAAAAAACAAAAAACAATGTGGTCGCTCGATCTCCCCGAGCGCCACAGGCAGCCAAACGAACATTACTTTACAGTTCAGCATGCCACAATAAAGTTTTACCGGTGTGCGGACCGCGCCGGTTTCTTACAGCAGACACTGCGGCGCCACCAGCGCACGCAGCTTGTCCACAACAGAGCAGGTTAAACTTTATAAAACATCCTACCTGTCCATCTGCCTCACCACGTCAGTGCGCCTCTCCTCCACGGTCTTGCTCCTCCTGCTCATCGCCACACAGGCTCCTCCTCAATGCCTCTGATTAGAAGAGCAAGGACCAAACGCCAAGCAAAAACTAATCTAAATTTATGTTAGTGTCCGCACAGAGCAGGCCTACCACAACATGTGGAATTTGGCCTAATAAAAGTGCACAAATGCATCTGTTTGTCGAGACATGCGTTTGGTAAATGTGTAAGGGAAGAGAAAGGTAATGACAAAAAATGTACAGAATGTACATGAAATTGTGCAAGGTACATCAACAGGCATTGTACATGTAAAGAATTGTCAATATATTTATAAATCAATAAATGATTTGCACGTCACCACAAGTACCTGTGAATAAAATGTGGCTTTGATTTACAGTTTTACTTTATTGCAAACATATATATTTGTAAAATTTAGTGAGAAGGTCGTGCAAAGTGGGATCATCAAGAGGGAAAGGGAATTTTTCCCCCCAAAATGGGTGGTCGACATCTTAGTTTTTATTGGCTGGAATGACCCCAGAGCATCTCAGAGCATCTCAGAGCATCTCAGAGCATCTCAGAGCATCTCAGAGCATCTCGAGTTAAAATATTTTCCGAGGGAGGGGGCATGCCCCTGGACCCCTTTAGCTTTTCGGTGACTTTCAGCTTTTTTAATTACTGGTCACTTTTCAGGGAGGCGGAGTCTCCTTGCTCCAGCCTGACGACGGCGCTGTTGCATGTGCCGCCGTAGCCGCCATGCGCGTTCAGGGCCAGGCTGAAGCTGATTGGTCGATTGTTGTGATGTAAGAACACGCCCATGTAACCTTCCAGGAAGTCCACGGCGCAGAACGAGAAGAAGTACAGACCCCGGACCGGAGCGACGAACAGACCAGGACTAAACCAGGACTAAACCAGGTCTAAAAAAGGTTTAAACCAGGACTAAACCAGGACTAAACCAGGACTAAACCAGGACTATATCAGGTCTAAACCAGGTCTAAACTGGGACTAAACCAGGACTATATCAGGTCTAAACCAGGACTATATCAGGTCTAAACCAGGTCTAAACTGGGACTAAACCAAGACTAAACCACGACTAAACCAGGTCTAAACCAAGACTAAACCAGGACTGAACCAGGAAAAATACAGGTCTAAATCAGGACAAAACCAGGACTAAACCAGGACTAAACCAGGTCGAAACCAGGTCGAAACCAGGACTAAACCAGGACTATATCAGGTCTAAACCAGGTCTAAACTGGTACTAAACCAGGACTATATCGGGTCTAAACCAGGTCTAAACTGGGACTAAACCTGGACTAAACCAGGACTAAACCAGGTCTAAACCAGGTCTAAACCAGGACTAAACCCGGTCTAAACCAGGTCTATATCAGGACTAAACCAGGTCTAAACCAAGACTAAACCAGGACTGAATCAGGACTGAACCAGGTCTAAACCAGGACTAAACCAGGTCTAAACCAGGACAAAACCAAGTCTAAACCAGGACTAAACCAGGTCTAAACCAGGACTGAATCAGGACTGAACAAGGTCTAAATCAGGACTAAACCAGGTCTAAACCAGGACTAAACCAGGTCTAAACCAGGACAAAACCAAGTCTAAACCAGGACTAAACCAGGTCTAAACCAGGACTAAACCAGGTCTAAACCAGGACAAAACCAAGTCTAAACCAGGACTAAACCAGGTCTAAACCAGGACTAAAACTGGTCTAAACCAGGACTAAACCAGGACTAAACCAGGTCTAAACCAGGTCTAAACCAGGACTAAACCTGGTCTAAACCAGGTCTATATCAGGACTAAACCAGGTCTAAACCAAGACTAAACCAGGACTGAATCAGGACTGAACCAGGTCTAAACCAGGACTAAACCAGGTCTAAACCAGGACTAAAACAGGTCTAAACCAGGACTAAACCAGGACTAAACCAGGTGTAAACCAGGACTAAACTAGGTCTAAACCAGGTCTAAACTGGGACTAAACCTGGACTAAACCAGGACTAAACCAGGTCTAAACCAGGTCTAAACCAGGTTTAAACTGGGACTAAACCAGGACTAAACCAGGACTAAACCAGGTCTAAACCAGGTCTAAACCAGGACTAAACCCGGTCTAAACCAGGTCTATATCAGGACTAAACCAGGTCTAAACCAAGACTAAATCAGGACTGAACCAGGTCTAAACCAGGACTAAACCAGGTCTAAACCAGGACTAAACCAGGTCTAAACCAGGACAAAACCAAGTCTAAACCAGGACTAAACCAGGTCTAAACCAGGACTAAGACAGGTCTAAACCAGGACTAAACCAGGTGTAAACCAGGACTAAACTAGGTCTAAACCAGGACTAAACCAGGTCTAAACCAGGATTAAACCAGGTATAAACCGGGGAAAAAACAGGTCTAAACCAGGACTAAACCAGGTCTAAACCAGGACTAAACCTGGTCTAAACCAGGTCTATATCAGGACTAAACCAGGTCTAAGCCAAGACTAAACCAGGACTGAATCAGGACTGAACCAGGACTGAATCAGGACTGAACCAGGTCTAAACCAGGACTAAACCAGGTCTAAACCAGGACTAAGCCAGGTCTAAACCAGGACAAAACCAAGTCTAAACCAGGACTAAACCAGGTCTAAACCAGGTCTAAACCAGGACTAAAACTGGTCTAAACCAGGTGTAAACCAAGACTAAACCAGGTCAGGACTAAACCAGGTCTAAACCAGGATTAAACCAGGTATAAACCGGGGGGAAAAAAACAGGTCTAAACCAGGACTAAACCAGGTCTAAAACAGGACTAAACCAGGTCTAAACCAGGTCTAAACCAGGTCTAAACCAGGTCTAAGTCAGGACTAAACCAGAACTAAACCAGGACTATATCAGGTCTAAGAGAGAGATAAGAGGAAGACAGAGTAGCAAGTAACCTTGGACGGTGGTTGTGCTGAAAAGGTAACAGATTTAAGGAGAGAGTTTTCATTTTATTGTATGACACTATGAAAAATGTGGTAAGACCATTATTAGTTTTTGTTATGCTATGAAGTTATGAGCATGAGCCATAAAGACATGTTTCCATTTTGTTCATTTATTTTTGTGTTTAAGTTTCACTTTTAAGTTTATACAAATATGAAATTGTTATGAGACAAGACATGAGGATCACGAAACTACTAGGGCAGGCTTCAAGTAAGGCCTGTAGGACCGGACATGTTAGAACATGCCCAAAGCTGTCCTTGAGTTTGCATGGGAGTAACCCCAGGCAGCTGGAGCCAGACTGGCAGGGTTACTTTGGGGCATAGTACAGGCAGTAGAAAGGTTATGATAGTTCAGACCAGCTGACCTGGAAAGTCCCCAGAACCGGCTGAGACCGTTTTTTCAGGAGGGGCAGTGGGCAGTTCCTTGGCCAATCATGATAGCTTAAAGTGAGGTAATGGGGGAAGTCCTTTTGGAAACCCCCTCTGAAGAGAATATAAGCTGTGGTTTCTGGTTGCTTCTGGGGTCTTGTCTCAGATTTTGCTGAAGCTTGTACTCCCACTCACACTGACTCATAGTAGATCCGTGTGTTTTACGCTGTAGCAAGCAAGGTAGGTGACTTTGCATATGATCCATTGAATGACTGAGTTGCGGCAACGGGGCTCTATCCGCACTGATGAACCGCTTGAGGTAAGATTGTCAGCGGACTTAACGTGTGCAACTGACTTTTGCCTTGCTGGATACGTAAAGTATTCCACGTTCGTGGCTGCAAGCAGGCATAGAGCTTTTAGATACAAAGTTGATGGTTAGCCAGTCATTCGGTGTCATATGTACAGGTCTTTTATAAGCAGCGTATAATCCACGCAGATAATCAATTGTAAAAGTTCCTAGACAGTGACTTATGAATAAAGTACAAAGCATATAAAAGCAAACAGTTCTGAGAGCCCACTTTTTGAAATAGTTTAATTTCAAGAGGACATCTTTTAACGATCGCCGCTTCTACCTGGTAAGTCTTTTCCACTTCACCTAGCCTAAACTCTCAGTAAAGGGTTACCACCAACCTCGAGAGTGTAAAGGGTTTTAGGGAGGTTAATTTTAGTGATCCTTAAGGAAGCCTCATCCTGAGGTAAAAGGTAGAAATTTGTTTTCTTGGTTGCTCTGCTCCTGAGCTCATTCGACAGTTACGCTCCATCACTGACCTGCCTCTGTTCAAAGCCAAACTTAAAACCTATTTATTTAGAACTGCTTTTAACAATTAGTGGCCCTGGGTCACTTTTTTATTTTAATGGTTTATCATAATTTGTATTTTAATGGTATTTTAATGTGCTCTGTTGACCTTATTTGTATGATATTTATTGTTTTTTATCTTGTTTTTAATGTTGTACAGCACTTTGGTCGGCTTTGGCTGTTGGAAGGTGCTATAGAAATAGTTTGATTGATTGATTGAGTCTTACTCTTAAATATTTGTGCATTTTTTCTTCACAAACTTCCTAAACCTGCACGTGCCATGCAGTTACTACCAGATGTTTCTGTATTCCAAATATCTATGGATTTCAAAATGAGGAAAAGCTACAACCATTCTTTAGCTATTAACAATTCAAAAACATATTATATCCTTTGAATGATCAGTGTGTTCAAAATGGCACCATAGTTTGAAAGAAGTTGAAACCCATGAATGGATATTGTCTGTGCTCAAAGTGAAGCCCAACTTGTGTTTAGATCTAAGATGGATTGGAGTGGTGATGTTAAGTGCCGTATAATATGATTTTCATATGAAAAATGTTGCATATAGTCCGGGAGCCAGACTGTACATGTCTAAAATATCAGTTATTTAGTTTGCATTTAGTTTAATGAGAGGATTATGAAATGTGGAACACATTATGCTGACAGGATGGGTGAGAAAATAAAACAGCATTCTTGAGTGTCGAAACGTTCTGTCTCTGTTTGATTATCATCACTGTCATATGTGATCAGAAAACATCTCAGATGAAGACCAAAATGTCTTCTGTATTTTAAACAAAACATTTGCTATGAGGGAAAATACTTCACGCACTTCAAATCAGAGCTGAAGAACTCATGAAATCCTATAGAATTCTATTAACTAGTCAAACATTTACGTGCACTGATTTTGTCCTTATACAGTTTACAATACAGTTAGACTTAGACTAATTTTTTGATCCAAACTTGATTAAATAAAATAGAAAAATAAATGTGTGTGAGAGGAGCTCAGTGAATTCCAGCGTGGTGCTATGATGCCTCCTGTGCAACAAGTCCAGTCGTGAAGTTTCCTCACTCCTAAATATTCCACAGTCGACTGTCATGGCATTATAACAAAGTGGAAGTGATTGGGAACGACAGCACCTCAGCCACAAAGTGGTAGGCCATGTAAACTGACGGGGCGGGGTCAGCGGAGGCTGAGGGTCATAGTGCACAGAGGTCACCAACTTTCTGCAGAGTCATAGTGTAATATGGGCCCTTTAAGGGGCCAGTTCAAATAAAATGAAAATTGCTGCTTGTAAAGTGCTCCATTTGTCACATGACCATGATGAGTCACATGACCATGGAACGGTCATGTGACTCATCAAAGTTCAACGTTCAAAGAAGGCTTTGATCTTTGAAGTTCAAAGGCTTTGACCTTTGAACTGGCGTTGTGAGTCACAGAACACTCAAGTCAGACCAGAGGTTATAAGGGTAAGTCCTTTCAGACACAGAGACACCATTGCACAGACAGAGCAGACTTAGACTTACACGGTGATTGTTAAACAAATCGATGGATAGAAAAAAACGCAACCTGCGCAAAAAACATTGAAACTCGGGTGAAAAACGCTGAAACTCGCACAAAAACTGTGGAAACTTGTGCGAGAAAATAGCTGAAATTGGCAACAGTCTGGAAGCTCACAAAGAACTGCGGAATACCTTAGAGAAGCTTCCTGAAAGTCAGTTGAAAGAGTTTCAAATTGATGAGATAGAAGTTACCGAAGTCAAGCATTTGCAGTTGAGTCTGATGAGGAGGATGAGGATGAAGAGGCACGTGCTAATAAGTTGGCAATCATTCCGAAAGAATTAGAAGAGAGTAAAAAATGAACAAACGTGTGCACAAGGAATTCCTTCTGCTCAAAATGGCCGGTGTACAATTCCCAGCACCCAAGCTGGTTCTGAGTAGCTGCAGCACATACTTTAGAGCCCTCTTCACTCGCTGGTCCAGCCCTGACTGCCACGTTTTTGAGATCTCCAGTGTGTCAGCTCATATCATGGAGAACATCCTGGACTACTGCTACACTGGGGTGGTCCACATCACCCAGGAAAACTGCCAGGAGCTCCTAATAGCTGCTGACTACTTCGATGTGAGCGGCATTACCCAAGCCTGCTGTCAGTTCATGGAGAATCAACTGTCCTCCAGTAATTGCATCTCTATCTGGGAGCTCACAAACAAATACTACTACCCCCCAGCTGAAGAACCTGGCCTTCTTATACATCCTGAAGCATTTCCAAGAGGTTTTGACCAGCTCTGAAGAGTTCCTCCATATTTCTGGGGAAGACCTGTGTTCAGTCATTGATGAAGATCGGCTGAACGTGAGGGAGGAGACCACAGTGTTAAATGCAGTCCTCAGATGGGTTGCACACGCTCCTGAGGAAAGGAACCTGTACTTAGCCAACCTCTTGGCAAAAGTCCGCGTGGCTCTGATCCAGCCCAAATACTTCGCTCAGTGCATGATTAGATATAACCTGCTGTACAACTGTAACTGTAAGGATGTGGCGATTAATACCATAAGGGTCATGTTGGCTGCCAGAGCTCGGAGGTCCTATGCCGCCCTGCCCCCCACCCGTCTAGACACTCCAAGGCTGCCCAGTGCGGTCCTTATGGCTATAGGTGGCCGGGACGAAAATGGTTTAACCAACAAAATTGAAGTCTATGACAACCGCACCAATTGCTGGATGGACGTGGCTAACGATGACTGGAGGCCAACAGCCTATCACGGCACAGTGTTCCTTAATGGATCTGTGTACGTGATTGGAAGGAGCGATCACACTGGCGATGTCAATACTACCCACAAGTACGACCTGGCCAATCGCACGTGGCGAGAAGTGGCACCCATGCATTCACGAAGGGCCTGCATTAGCGTGGCTTTGCTGGATGGTTTGATCTATGTCATGGGTGGACACAATGGAGAGGAGAGCCTGGACACAGTCGAAAGATACTCTCCAGAGACCAATCAGTGGACCATGATTTCACCTATGAACAAAGTGAGGAGCAGTGCCAGCAGCACAGCATACAACGGAAAGATCTACATCTGTGGAGGCTTAGGTGGTTTTACTGGCCGGCACCAGCTGGCCTCAGCTGAGACCTACGACCCACTAACCGATCAGTGGACCATGATAGCAGATATGGCCAACAGTCGCTGTGGGCTCGGTGTCATCGCCTACGCAAATGAAATCTACGCTATTGGGGGGGATTGTTTCGAGATCATGAACACCGTGGAAGCCTATAACCCCACAACAAACACCTGGCGCCCCCTACCCAACATGCAGACTGAGCGCTTCCACTTTGGCATCGGGGTTGTTGATGATCGGCTGTATGTTGTAGGCGGGTTCAAGATCTCCCACATTATTAATTCAGTTGAATGTTTTGATGTGAGCACTGGAGTTTGGACTCGGGTGCAGGACATGGAGAACGGTCGTGGTGCCCTGAGCTGCTGCGTGGTGTTTGACCTTCCCAACATGGCCGACTACGCTCCGCCTCGCCCCGCTCCTTCTCATGACGATCCCGCTGAGGAGTAGACCTGCACTCATCTAAATAAAAGCATCTATTAACTGCAAAAAAGTGTTGCGTTTTGTTGTTGATTGTTTGACAGTAGCTCATTTACACATACATTAAAAACATGTCAAAGGACTCGCAGGATGGCAGCATAACTTGTAGCTCCTGCCAGTAAGACTCCAATTAAACCCCACAAAACAACTAAGATAACAAAATTCACTAATCTAAAGGGGGGATGCGTGGGGGAGAGAAGCGTGAAGGACGACAAACAAGAAGAGGTAGAAATAAAACGTTAGAAGATGCCAAAATGACTGACGGCTCCGTCTCTACCGAGGAAGCTATGCTAACTGCTAACACCGCCGCATGGCAAGAGGGCTTTAGTAGCCTAGCAAACAAACTAGTAGAGCTACAACAGGAAATAAACACGCAGTTTGTGTCGCTGAAGGAAGAATTTAAGAGTGAAATGAAGAAGGAGTTCACAGCATTTAAAGAGGAAATCGACAAAAAGCTCTCCGGTAATAACAAGGAAATACAGAACCAAAGGGAGATGCTGAAAGATGCACAAGCGCGCATCGGAAGCATGGAAGATTGGAATATCGAAGCGAAAGAGGCTATATTGGTTGTCCTGAAGGAACAGAAATATCTGAAAGAAAAGTTAACAGATTTAGAGTCAAGATCACGTAGGAACAACATCCGGATTTTTGGAATCCCAGAGAATTATGGAACGGACTCAGTGCCTCGGTTTGTGGAAGACCTGTTGCGAAAAGAACTTGAGTTGCCAACAGAGATGATTCTCGGGATACAGCGCGCACACAGGGCGATAACAGGTAGACCCAGAGAAGGAGCTCCACCGAGATCTATCATTGTCAACTTTCTCCAATTCAGTACAAAAGAGATGATACTCCAAAAGGCATGGCAAAAACGTCTGAAGATGAACGGTAAACCATTGTTTTTTGACCACGACTATGCCAACGAGGTGGTACAAAAACGCAAAGCATACAGTAGTATAAAGAAAGTGTTAAAAGAAAACGGAATCAAATTCCAAACACCGCTAACAAGGATCAGGATCCACTGGTCAGACGGTCCCGTAACTTACGGCAACCCACAAGACGCAGCAAAGGAGATACGGAAGAGGGGATACGAAGTGGCGATAAAACGTACGGAGCAGGAGGATACGCTGGAGAAGAGGATCCGGGAGACATGCTCTTGGGAGCGGACGCCGGCGTCGCGGAGCGAGGCTGGCCAAAGAGCGAAGGAGAGGCTACAGGAGTTTCGTAGACGGAGTGAAGATTGTTAAATTGGTGGTAACAGTTTACGGAAGGTGAAAGTAGCATAATCTGGGGGAAAATATTTCTGTGACTTAATTAATAACTGGAGTTTTATAAGTTGAAACCTAATTGCAGATCATAGTATAAGCAACGTTACAAGCAATTTTAATTATATGGGAATAAGAAAAAGCACTTAGTTTGAGCATTTGGTCAATATAGTCATATTTGGCGATGACAGGTGTCATTTAACCTAAAACAAATCGTCCTTTATATAAGAACGGACTGGCAAGTACAAATTTTGATATGTTGGACATATGTAGAATGGAGGCGGGGCTCTTTAGGGAGCCAACACCGACATCTACAGAGGGACCCTTCTTTTCTAGAGGGCTTTTCCCCTCTCCTACCAACAGGACTTTGGGGTCAAAAATAGGCCCTTGCAGATACCGGCAAAATGTCCCCGTGGTGATTTTAAATGTTACAGGAATTCCAGTTTGGTGTTTTTTGTTAAAGTGTGTTTATCTGTTTTCAGTGGGTAGAACCTGTAATACATTCAAAGATGGCTGGCTGTATAACAATATGGTATCAGGTGGAAAGGTGACCAATTTCTATCGAAAGCAATATTTTAAAACATCTAAATGTTGAAAGTAATCTCTATTAATGTTAATGGACTCCAGAGTCCACTTAAGCAAAGGAAAATTCTAAACAAATTGAAGAAGGAGAAAATAGATGTAGCTTTTTTACAAGAGACTCATATGGCAGGGTTGGAACATGAGAAACTTAAGAGACAGGGTTTTAAACATGTTTTTTACGCTTCAAATGGCACAAAACATACAAGAGGAGTGGCGATCTTAGTAACTAGTGCAGTTAATTTTGAACATATTTCAACAATTAAGGATAAAGAGGGAAGATATGTGATGGTAATAGGAAAACTTGATGGAGAACTGGTCACTTTTCATAACCTATATGTCCCACCTGGCTCTAAGTCAGACCAATATGTAAAAATTTTGGGAAAAGTAGCAATAGAGGCACAGGGAATGCTGATATGTGGAGGGGATCTTAATATTACTCTAAATCCACATATGGATTCAACAGGAAACAGAGCATTCCAGTCACAAAAAATAACCAAAAAAATCAATCTTATGTTATCAGAAACAGGTCTTGTAGATATCTGGAGACAGTTTAATCCTACAAAAAGAGATTATACATTCTATTCTTCTCCGCATTCATCCTATTCAAGAATCGATTATTTCTTTACTTTCAGTTCGGAGATGGACAGAATGCAAGAATGTAAAATTGGAGCAATGGACATATCAGACCACTCCCCGCTATATCTTGAGGTAAAAAGGATCAAAAGCAATAAAATAACGTATTGGAGACTAAATAATAGCATATTAAATAATAAAACATGTGAACAACTCTCGGCAGAAATAGCTGAATATTTACAAATGAATGATAATGGGGAGATATCTCCACCCATCCTCTGGGACGCCTGTAAAGCTGTGATGAGAGGGAGAGTAATAGCGAAAACATCCTATCTCAAAAAACAAAGGGCCGAAAGACTTAAGGCACTACAGTCAGAATTACTAGCATTAGAAACTAAACACAAGGACACGTTACATGATAAAATAAAATTTGAAATGAAAGTGAAGAGAAATCAGATAGAGGAAATATATAATCAAGAAATTGAAAGAAAACTATTGTATACTAAACAGAATTATTATGAAGGAGGGACTAAACACATCAAACAATTGGCCTACAGACTTAATAAGCAAAGGTCAGAAAATACAGTTTACAAGATAAAAGACTCTACAACTAAAGAAGTGTACTATCAATCAGATAAAATAAGGGATTGCTTTAAAAGTTATTATAGTAAATTATATTCACAACCTCCAGTAGCTAATGACCAAAAAATGGAGAGCCTATTGGGATCACTGAATTTACCATCTCTTACAGAAGAAGAAAATAAAGGACTAACAAAAGCAATTACAAAAGAAGAAATTCAGTCGGTTATTGGTAAACTTAAAATTAATAAGGCCCCTGGCCCTGATGGATTCACAGCAGAGTGGTACAAAAAACTTAGAGAAGTTCTGATCCCTGTCCGCCTTAAAACATTTAACTGGGTTTTGAGCAATGGTGAAACCCCTCCCTCCTGGAGGGAGGCAATCATCTCAGTTATACCTAAAGAGGGGAAAGATGGGTTAGATTGCTCCAGTTATAGACCAATAAGTGTTTTGAATCTAGACTATAAGATATTTACATCTATTTTGGCGAGGAGAATTGATAAGATCCTACCAAGAATAATCGAACTAGACCAAACAGGATTCATAAGGTCCCGTCAAACACATGACAACATTAGAAGATCTCTGCAAATAATTAGACACATAAATCTAAATAAAATACAATCTGTATTATTGAGTTTGGATGCTGAGAAAGCTTTCGACTCAGTCAGATGGGAATTTTTATTTAGAGTCATGGAAAAAATTTGGATTTGATAAAATGATTATTAGGACACTGAAGGCCTTGTATAATAAACCTACAGCAAGATTAAAAATTAATGGGGGACTTTCTGACTCTTTTGAGCTGGAAAGATCTACTAGACAAGGATGTAGTCTCAGCCCACTCTGCTTTGCAATATTTATTGAACCATTAGCTCAGTATATTCGACAGAATAACAAAATAGAGGGAATTCAGATGGCAACAAGTGAAGAAAAATTGGCTTTGTTCGCAGATGACATACTGGTTTACTTGTCAAATCCTACAGAGACACTCCCTGAGTTAATTGCAATCTTACGTGAATATGGATCATTCTCTGGTTATAAACTAAATGAACAGAAAACTCAAGCTCTTAGTTTCCATTATAAACCCCCTCAACATCTTAAACAATTGTACAAGTTAGACTGGGACAAGAAGAGTATAAAATACTTGGGTATACATTTACCAATAGACATGTCAGAGCTAGAAGAATTGAATTACGGCCCGTTAAAGAAGGAAATAATCAAGGATATTAATAGATGGAATTTAACACCCTTCCTGAGCATCACCTCCAGAGTTGAAACAATTAAGATGAACATTCTTCCAAGAATATTATATTTATTTCAGTCAATTCCAATTGAAAAACCAGATCCATATTTTGTCGAATGGGATAAAATCATTTCTAGATTTGTATGGGCAGGTAAAAAACCAAGAGTGAAATAAAAAAACCTTGCAACTTCCAAAAGAAAGGGGGGGCTTAGCCCTGCCATGTCTTCATGATTACTATAGAGCAGCTCAATTACGACCAGTAATAGGTTGGTGTAAACCCAGTTACAAAGCTAAATGGAAGGAAATAGAGCGGGGTCTAGCAGATACATTCCCTATAAATACACTTATCGGAGACCCTTCAAATAAAAAGTATTTGAAGGATACTGATAACCCTTTGATTAAAAGTTCAATCAAGGTTTGGAGTGATATATTAAAAAGGTACCAATTGAGTGAAAAGGTAGATTTTTTCAAATGGTTTGTGTATGACTCAGAATTTGTACCAGGTAAAATAGACTCAAGATTCAAAATGTGGGGTAAATCTGGGTTAACTACGTACTACACTCTATTTAAAAAAGGGAAAATGATGAGCTTCCAGGACCTTAAAGACAAATTTGGATTGACTTCTGTTAGACTGTTGCCCCCGCGACCCGGCCCCGGATAAGCGGAAGAAAATGGATGGATGGATGGATGGATTGACTTCTCAAGATCACTTTAGATATCTGCAAATCAGAGACTTTGTCACCAAGAAATTTAAAAAACAACCAAATTTCAATAAAGGTGAAATTCTTGAAATTTTTCAAAGTGCATATAAGGATCTCCCATACCAAAAAATGATTTCAAAAATATACATTTGCTTTCAAAATTATAAAGCATATGATTCAACGTATATTAAAACAAGATGGGAAATGGAGGGTAATCTCTCCTTAACCGTAGAAGATTGGGAAGTGATCTGCACGCAGCAGTGGTCTGTTACAAGTGCCCCTCATGGAGGGAGTTTAGCTGGAAAAATGTGACTCGTTATTTCTGTACACCAGCTCAAAAATCCAGGTATTCACCCCAAACAGATTGTTGGAGGTTATGTGGGCGGGCACTGGCAGATCATTTTCATGTCTTCTGGGAATGCATATCTATAGCACCATTGTGGAAAGGAATTCATAAGGTCCTGGAGGCAGTATTTAAAAAGAAAATTGATTTCAATTTTAAAACCATGTATCTGGGTGATCTGAGAGACGTGCACATGTTGAAAGCTGACTCATATCTGATGAAGGTTTTGTTAGTTGCTGCAAAGAAATGTATAACTCATAAATGGCTATTGAAGGACACTCCCACTATTGATGAATGGATTGACTTGATCTACAAGATTTATATAATGGAAAGAATAACTTACAAACTGAATTTACAAATTGATTTATTTCAAGATTATTGGTCAAAATGGTTAATGTACATACCAGCTGTGAGACCAGACTTTGTTTGATGGGGTCTAGGGCTCTCTACCCACAATATGTTCATGTTTTTCTTTGTTTGTATTGTTCATGTATATAAAAATTTTGGAAAAAACTAATAAAATGTGAATGACAAAAAAAAATAAAAACATGTCAAAAATACAGACCAGTCAAAAGGCCTTTTGATCATGCATCATGCAAACAACCCAAAGTCAAACTCCAGTTTCCAGAGACTTAACACGGCAATTTGTAAAACAGAACAAGAAATGTCCCTTTTGACAAATATTGTAAACTGAGCCAAACAGTACCTTTGAAACCAAGTTCTTAAACAGAGTGTCCTACTAATCTTACCGTTCTTCCAAAAGCCACAGTGATCATTTTAAAGTTGCTCACAGTCTAATCTTGACAAGCTCAATGAAGTCCGCACCTCTGACCTGGATTCAAACACGAATATCTGTGTGGAGTCTGCATGTTCTCCCTGTGTGCAGTCTGCATGTTCTCCCTGTGTGGAGTCTGCATGTTCTCCCTGTGTGGAGTCTGCATGTTCTCCCTGTGTGGAGTCTGCATGTTCTCCCTGTGTGGAGTCTGCATGTTCTCCCTGTGTGGAGTCTGCATGTTCTCCCTGTGTGGAGTCTGCATGTTCTCCCTGTGTCTGTGGAGCAGGCCCGGCGCCAGACAAAAAAGGAGGAGCTCAGGGCCAAAGAGAACGGTCATGTTTTTAAGAGTGGCTCAAGACTCTCCTGTTTAGCTCGACCTTTGATTGAATTTGTTTGTGTGTGTGTTTGTTTGTTCTTTTATTTGTTTGTTTGTTTTTCTTTCTTTCTGTTGGCGGCACGGTGGCTGAGTGGTTAGCACTCGTGCTTCACAGTGGGCCTATCTATGTGGGGTTTGCATGTTCTCCCCGTGTCTGGGTGGGTTTCCTCCGGGCGCTCCGGTTTCCCCCACCGGCCCAGGACGTGCGCCGTGGGTGGGGTCCTCCGGCTTGGGTCCTGACCGGGCCTGGACAGCAAAATCATGGGGACGGTCCCCGGGTCAAATGCAGAAACAATTTCTCCTGTGTGAGATCAATAAAAGTCAATCTTCTAATCCTTAATCACTGTAAGGCGTTTGTGCTACATTCTGTATGAAAAGTGCTTTATAAATAATGTTTGTTTGATTGAAAACAATAAACATTGATGTTTTTAAAAGAGCCACACCAGTGTCTCCACCTGTTGGACTGACATCGTATTGCACTGAGTCTCAAATCTGTGAGTGACATTATTATTCCATTGTCTGATTTGTGCAGTCTGCAGATAAAACTGTACATTAAAGTTCTTAGTGCAGCTGCAGAGTGTTCACTCGTGCAGTAACAAACATGTCAGTCGCACTCGTCTGTCGCGGCCACGGGCGGTGCCACCGTGCCATGTCAGCGGGCACAAGTCACTGACATGAGTGCCACTATGTTTAAAAAAGGAGAGCGATTGGCGCTCTGTTTGCGTGACTTTCCCATTACATACAAAAATAAAACATGATGTGAATACACATTACTGTGTGTCACAGTGATGTGATAGTGACTCTCTTTAAGCCTCTTCTTAACATTGAATTTAAAATGTCCCAGAGCGCCGCCCTCTGGGACATTTTAATAGTTCTTTTTATTGTTGCAAAATGGTTAGATGACATTTGTGAACCCTACATGTGTGACCTGGAGTCACTCAAGCCTCAAACACAAGACAACACATGAACCTGCATGAATCAAATATACAAATATACAATTTACAATACAGTTAGACTTAGACAAACTTTATTGATCCAAACTTTATTCAATAAAATAAAAAAGCAGATGTGTGAGCAGATGTGAAACATGTTTATAAGCATGAAAAAACAAATATAACGCAAAGATTGAATGCTGTGGCGATGGTACAAAATGTCTTAAAGTTGTCCCTGTGCCACATCTTGAGCCTTTGCCTTTTGTCCTTGAAATGCCAGCTGATCCAGGAGCAAGGGGAGCTGAGGAACTGTGGCTGGGGCGGGGGCATGTAAAAGTACCCGTGTCCCCACGGCAGTGCTGGGGCTCGTGGGGCAGGCCCCAGGACCATGGAGCTCCAGGAAGAGGAAGAAGAGTCTGGACCACCGTCTTTTGAAGCCCAAAAAGGACTTTTCATATTTTTCTGGCTCCATGGGGGCAGTGTGGTAAGAGCAGGATGAGATTGTCTCACTTGATCCAGATGAAGATGACAGCCCAGAGACAGTGTTCACCACCATAAAGGACTTTCGGGTTTTGTGTGTTTAAAACGGTACAGGCAGCCATGACAAACTTATCTTATCTTAACTTTATCAGCAAGTAGATGACGGCGTCCTCTACTCCTACGTTTGCCTACAAACCAAACGTAGGAGTAGAGGACACCATCATCTACTTTCTGCAGCGGGCACTCACCCACCCCGGTGGTCTCGAGGTGGGCGCTCACCCACCTAGAGACCGCCGGGAGTGCTGTGAGAGTCACGTTCTTTGACTTCTCCAGCGCCTTCAACACCATCAGGCCGGCGCTGCTGCGGGGGAAGCTGGAGGCCTGGACCATCGACTACCTCACTGACTGTCCACAGTACGTGCGGCTGCGCGGCTGTGAGTCAGAGGTGGTAGTCTGCAGCACTGGGGTCCCCCAGGGAACTGTCCTCTCACCCTTCCTCTTCACCATCTACACCTCGGACTTCACATACAACACGGACAGTTGCCATCTCCAGGAGTTTTCTGACGACTCGGCCTTTGTGGGCTGTGTGTCGGAGGGGAACGAGCTGGAGTACCGCTCGGTCATCAGAGACTTTGTGGACTGGTGTGGGCGCAACCCCCTGAGCCTGAACACCAGTAAGACAAAGGAGCTGGTGATGGACTTCAGGAGGAGACCACTACCCCACTCACCGGTGAACATCCAGGGGCAGGACATAGAGACTGTGGACAGTTTCAAGTACCTGGGTGTTCACCTCAACAATAAACTGGACTGGTCCCACAACACCGACGCCCTGTACAAGAAGGGCCAAAGTCGCCTCCACCTCCTGAGGAGACTGAGGTCCTTTGGAGTGTGCAGGCCTCTGCTCAAGACTTTTTATGACTCTGTGGTGGCCTCTGCTCTCCTCTACGCTGTCGTCTGCTGGGCCCCGAGCAGCACAGAGCGGGACAGGAAGAGACTGAATAAGCTGGTCAGGAGGGCCAGCTCTGTCCTGGGCTGTCCTCTGGACTCTGTAGAGGAGGTGGCTGAGAGGAGGGTGCTGGACAAACTTACGTCCATCATGGATGACACCTCTCACCCTCTGCACCGGACTGTAGAGGAGCTGAGCAGCTCCTTCAGCAGCCGACTGAGGCACCCTCAGTGCAAGAAGGAGCGCTACCGCAGATCCTTCATCCCCACCACCATCAGACTGTATAATTCTACTGTATAGGCCAGATGTGCAATATCCTTTTTCCATGCTCTCCATGTTAATGTTTGTATTATTATTATTATTATTAGGCCCGAGCGCTGAAGAGCGCATAGGGCCTATTGTAACCGTTCTGCGGTGCGAAGCACTGCAGAACCAGCGTGGAACGTGTGCAACGCGCTGGTAGGTGTCAATGGACCCCCACGGCTGCGTTACTGGACGCGTGCCCTTTCCATTGATATATTTAGTGCCACCCTTCGTGGCACTATATTGTTACTGTTCTGGTTTTTCGTCTTATTATTATTATTTTCCCGACCACTTTTTCAGGTTTCGGGTACTTCCCACTGACGAAAACTCACGAAATTTTGCACAAATAATTTACAATTTACAAATAATCTGTATTAAAAAATCTTAAAAAATGGCTCCACAGCGCCACCTCAAAAATCAAAATACATTGCGCCTATGGCTATACCCGATAAATGAACTTTGTCGTAGATAAACGAAATTCGGGTGGTGGATAGGTCATGTCGTTACGAACCAAAAAATATATTACGGCGTTGCTAGGCGACCAACAGGAAGTCAGCTATATTGGGCCGAGCACGCGACCCGGCACCGAGGGTGCATTTTCCTGTCTTCGTATTTTAACGAACTCCTCCTAGGGTTTTTGACCCAGACTCACCAGAATCGTGCTGTATCATCTAGACAAGTGGGACATTAAAAGTTGTTAAAAGCGTTCTAAAAGAGTGAACGGTGTTTCCGTGACAACGCCACAAATTTCGGGTTCGTTTTTGTGGCTCGCCATCTAATTTCAATGAGCGATAATTCGCGCATACTTTGGCCGATTTCACTCAAACTTTAATCGTTGGTGGACACCCCGGCCCTGAACAGACTGATATAAGAAAATCTGAAATAGGTGCTATAGCGCCACCTAGGGAGATTGCATGGAAGCGCAAAATTTTACTTTGTCGTAGACATACCAAATTTGGTACACATATTCGTGACGGGGTATCGATCAAAAAACTTAATGACGTCAACACGCCATGTCCCATCGTGTTGCCATGGCAACAGGCCAAACATCTGTCATCGCCAATGGGACGCCCGGCATAAACTTTGTCGTAGCCATACCAAATTTGGTACACAGATGCATCATGGGATAAGGAACAAAAAAGTATATTATGCGGTTGCTAAGCGACCAACATGAAGTCGGACATTTTGGACCGAGCACGTGACCTGGCACCGAGGGCCAGGTCACGCCAGGAAACGGTGTTTCCGTGACAACGCCACAAATTTCAGGTTTGTTTTTGTGGCTCGCCATCAAATTCGACGATTGATAATTCGCACATACTTTGGCCGATTTCACTCAAACTTCAATCGTTTGTGGACACCCCGGCCCTGAACAGATTTCTATAAGAAAATCTGAAATGGACACTATAGCGCCCCCTAGGGAGATTGCATGGAAGTGCAAAATTTTATTTTATCGTAGACATACCAAATTTGGTACACACATTCGTGACAGGGTCTCGATCAAAAATCTCAATGATGACCCCAGGCATCTCCCATCGTGTTGCCATGGCAACAGGCCAAACATCTGTCCTTGTCATTAGGATTCTCTGGAAAAACTTTGGTGTAGTCAAACAAAATTTGGTACACAGATGCATCATGGGAAGATAAACAAAAAGTATACTATACCGTTGCTAGGCAACCAACCAGCCATTTTGGATAGACCATGTGACCTGGTGGCGAAGGCGCCATTTCCTGTCAAACTTCGACGAGTGATAATTCGCACATACTTTGGCCGATTTTACTCAAACTTTAATCGTTGGTGAACACCCCGGCCCTACACAGATTGATATAAGAAAATCTCAATTGGCCGTAATAGCGCCCCCTAGGGAGATTGCATGGAACAGAAAAATTTTACTTTGCCGTAGACACACCAAATTTGGACCAGACATTCGTGACATGGTCTCGATCAAAAAACACAGTGACACCCCCACTCCATCTCACATCATGTTGCCATGGTAACAGGTCAAACATCTGTGCCTGCCATTAGGATGCCCGGCAAAAACTTTGGTGTAGCCACACCTAATTTGGTACATAGATGGTTCATGGGAATAGGAAAATGGCGCGTTAGCGGCACCCCCCCTGCGAGTGCAAGCAAGGGCCGATCATCGCCGCTTGCGGCTATATTTATTATTATTATTATTATTTATTATTATTATTACTTATTTTTATTATTACTTACGTTATTCCATTCTTGCCTGCATGCACTTTTCTTTCTTGTTTTTCAAACTATCCTGGAGCTACTGTGGCAAGTAAATTTCTCCTGTGTGAGATCAATAAAGTCTTATCTTATCTCGGGTGAATTTGAAGGCTTTTTAAACCAATAATATGCTCCTCATGAACATGAATTACTGCATAACTGGTACATTTTTTGACCAGTATTATGGTAAATATGAATGGGAAATTTACTCCATAGAAAGAGTGTGTTATCGCTCAGTCTTACTCTTAAATATTTGTGCATTTTTTTCTTCACAAACGTCCTAAAACTGCACGTGCCATGCAGTTACTACCAGATGTTTCTGTATTCCAAATATCTATGGATTTCAAAATGAGGAAAAGCTACAACCATTCTTTAGCTATTAACAATTCAAAAACATATTATATATCCTTTGAATGATCAGTGTGTTCAAAATGGCACCATAGTTTGAAAGAAGTTGAAACCCATGAATGGATATTGTCTGTGCTCAAAGTGAAGCCCAACTTGTGTTTAGATCTAAGATGGATTGGAGTGGTGATGTTAAGTGCCGTATAATATGATTTTCATATGAAAAATGTTGCATATAGTCCGGGAGCCAGACTGTACATGTCTAAAATATCAGTTATTTAGTTTGCATTTAGTTTAATGAGAGGATTATGAAATGTGGAACACATTATGCTGACAGGATGGGTGAGAAAATAAAACAGCATTCTTGAGTGTCCAAACGTTCTGTCTCTGTTTGATTATCATCACTGTGTCATATGTGATCAAATCAAATCAAATCAAACAATATTTATAAAGCGCTTTTCATACAAAATTGTAGCACAAAGCGCCTTACAGTGGTCAAGGATTAGAAGATTGACCTTTATTGATCTCGCACAGGAGAAGTTGTTTCTATATTTGACCCGGGGACCATCCCCATGATTTTGTTTTGTTATTTAGGTTTGGTCAGGACCTCAGCTGGAGGATTTTACCTATGGCGCATGTTTGGGTTGGTGGGGGAAACCGGAGTGCCCGGAGGAAACCCACCCAGACACGGGGAGAACATGCAAACTTCACACAGAAAGGCCCGGGCAACCCGAAACTTCTTGCTGTGAAGCATGAGTGCTAGCCACTCAGCCACCGTGCTGCCAGAGGGGGAAAAAAAAAAGACGAACAGACAAACAGATGGACAAACAAGCAAAGAGACAAACAAGCAGACGAACAAACAACAAACAGATAGACAAGCAAACAAACAAAAGAACAAACAAAAGACAAGCAAACAGATGACGGAAGTCAATCAAAGGCCGAGCTAAACAGGTGAGTCTTGAGCCACTCTTAAAAACATGAACGTTCTCTTTGGCCCTGAGCTCCTCCGGCAGTTCCATAGACGAGGGCCGTAGTCCTGAAAAGACGCCTCTCCGTGTGTGTGTGTCCTGACTTTGGGAATGACCAGGAGCTGCCGGAGGAGCACAGGGCCTGTGAAGGTTCATAAGGAAAAAGCAGTTCTGAAAGATAAGAAGGCCCAAGACCATTAAGACATTTAAAAACCAGTAAAAGAACTTTAAAATCTATCCTGAAACTCACAGGGAGCCAATGCAGAGATTTTAAGACCGGTGTAATGTGGTCCTGCCCTCTGGTCCTAGTCAGGACACGTGCTGCTGAATTTTATAATAATTGCAAACCTGAAATCCTCTTTTTGGGAAGACCAGAGAGCAGGGCATTACAGTAGTCTATACGGCTGGTGACAAAAGCATCAGTGTCTCCGTATTGGCCTGAGAGAGAATAGGGAGGACTCTGGCTATGTTTTTTAGGTGATAGAAACCTATTTTTGTGATGTTCTTGATGTGTGGGATAAAAGTCAGCTCAGAGTCAAAAATGACGCCCAGGTTTTTCACTTGAGGAGATGGGTTAAAAGACTGTGCTTGTAGTTTGGGTAAAAGTTTCTCTCTCTGGGCCTCAGGACCAATGACTAGAACCTCAGTTTTGTCCTGGTTAAGCTGGAGAAAGTTTTTTGCCATCCAGGATTTGATATCTAGAATGCAGTTAAAAAGAGCATCCATTGGCCTGGTGTCATCAGGAGACACAGAGATGTAAAGCTGCGTATCATCTGCAGAGCTGTGGAAGTGGATTCCATGTCTCCTGATGACGCCGCCAAGAGGGAGCATGTACAAGTTGAAAAGTACAGGGCCTAAAATGGAACCCTGGGGAACACCACATGTGATTTTATGGATCTTGGAGGAGTATGTGTCCACACTTACCATAAATGTTCTGTCTGTGAGACGTGAACCATTTGTGAACAGCACCAGAGAGGCCGAGGTGTTTTAGGCGAGTTAAAAGAATCGTGTGGTCTACTGTGTCAAAGGCAGCGCTCAGATCCAACACAGTCACCTTTTGAGAGTCACAGTTTATTCTAAAGTCATTTAAAATCTTTGCCAAGGCAGTCAAGGCAGTTTCTCTAGAATCTTGCTTAAAAATGGTAAGTTAGACACTGGTCGGTAGTTGTTAAAATCGTTAAAATCTAAATTGCTCTTCTTCAGCAGGGGCCTCACCACCGCCGCTTTGAAGGCAGCGGGAAAGACCCCCGTCTGAAGAGAGGAATTCACCATGACCAAAAGTGCATCCCTAAAAGATCCATAAAATGACTTAAAAAATGGAGTGTGGATTGGGTCTAAGAGACATGTGGTGGGCCTCACTGAGGAGAAGACCTGGTCAAGCATCTCAGCATTAACCAAGGCAAAACTGTCCAGATCAAAAGAGTTATCAAAGGAGAGATCAAAGTTCAATTTGTCAACTGGACAAAGTTTGTTTGGTTGAAAACGTTTTGCCGCTCATCCGAGAGGCTTCGTCAGCTCTGGTTATTGTACTGGTTAGACCCTGCTTATATCTAGCTGCCGGGAGGCGCGTCCTACAATGACAAAAGCTCTGAAAACGATCCCCCCTAATCTGTCTCTTTGTTTTTCAAATTACTCTGACGGCTAGTTTAGACCCCCTATTCAACGTCTAACGACCCTCTCCACCCCTCTGCCCTGGCTCTGTTTGACTGGTCTAAGAATCGCATTATAGATGGGAGACAAGTTATGTCTAACTCCCCCATTTCTGTTTAAGGACGGATTCTCTTTTTTGACAAAAATAGCCTCTTTAACCCCCCTCTCAAACCAGTTCTTTTCCCTGGCTAAGATCTGAACCTCACTGTCCTCAAAAGAATGGCCCGTGGCTTCTAGGTGAAGATGTACGGCAGATGCCGGTCCACTCTGGCACGCCCGCCTGTGTTGGTACATCCTCTTGTGAAGTGGCTGTTTTGTTTCCCCAATGTAGCGCTCACTGCAGTCTTCACTACACTGAATGGAGTAGACCACATTGCTTTGTTTGTGGCTCGGTGTTTTGTCCTTTGGGTGGACGAGTTTTTGTCTTAAAGTGTTTGTGGGTTTGAAATAAACTGGAATTTCATATTGTCTGAAAATCCTCTGTAGTTTTTCCGAAATGCTGGCCAGGTACGGAATCGCTACCCCTTTCCTCCTGGGTTCGGATTCTCTGTTGTCTTGTTTCTTGCCCTTGTCTCTCTTGGTTTTGTTGACAGCCCATTTAGGATATCCACAAACAGAGAGGGCTTCCTGCACATGTTGCTCTTCTTTCTCCTTACCCTCTGTGCTTGTGGGAACCACTTGGGCCCTGTGTTGTAATGTCCGAATAACACCCAGTTTGTGCTGCAGTGGGTGGTGTGAATCAAAAAGCAGGTATTGGTCTGTGTGTGTGGGCTTCCTGAAGACTTCTACTTGGAGTCCCCGGTCTCCTCCTATCGTTACTGCACAATCTAAGAATGCCAATGTGTTATCATTAGCATCTTCACGGGTGAATTTGATGTTCGGATCTACAGAATTGATATGTGCAGTGAAAGGTTCCAAATCTTGAATTTTGATTTTTGTAAAATTATCATCAACATAACGAAACCAGTGTGTGGGCTGGATATGAAGCCAAGGCACTTTGTTCAAATTGTTCCATGTATAAATTAGCCATGATAGGGGAGACCGGTGAGCCCATCGCACAGCCATGGATCTGCCTGTAGAAGTTCCCTCTGAACTGGAAATAGGTGGTATTTAGACAAATTTCCAGCAGTTGGCAGATTTGGTCAGGAGAAAGTTTGGTTCTCTCTTCTAGCTTGGAATCCTGTAGTAAACTCCTTCTCGCTGCTTCGACCGCTACAGCTGTGGGGATACAAGTGAAAAGAGAGGTTACATCAAAGGAAACCATTGTCTCATCCTGACCAAACTGGAGAAACTTAACTTTGTTTACAAATTCGGCTGTGTTCTCAATGTGGTGCTCCGTGTTGCCCACCAATGGAGCCAAGATGGTTTTAAGGTGTTTGGCCAAATTATATGTGATAGAGTCAACACTACACACAATGGGTCTGAGTGGTACTCCTTGTTTGTGAATCTTCGGGAGGCCATAGATGCACGGGATAGCATCACCAGGGTACAATCTGTAATACAGCTGTAGATCAATGACTTCTTCTTTCCTCAACTTCTGCAAGCAATCAATGATCTTCTTTTTGTACCCATTAGTGGGGTTCCGTTTCAGTATTTCGTATGTTGTCGTGTCACTGAGTAAGCTGTTCACCTTAGCCTCATAATCAGCTGAGTCCAAGATCACCGTGCATCTCCCTTTGTCCGCAGGCAGGATGTGGATGCTCTGGTCCCTCTCTAGAGCAATGATGGCCTTCCTCTCCTCTGGTGTTACGTTTGAGGGTGGAAGTTTTGCATTGCTCAATGCAGCTGTTAATTTCAGTCTAAGGTCTCCAGCTTCTGTCTCTGTGAGCTTGTTGTTTCTAATGGCGGTTTCCGCTGCCGTGATGTAGTCCACCGTGGGGATGTGGTTGGGAGTCACCGAGAAATTCAGTCCTTTGCACAGAACTTCTTTCTCTGTCTGAGTGAGTACCCGGTTGGAAAGATTTTTCACCCAGCGTTCTTTGTGCACTGATTGGCTCGGTCTGTCCTCCTTCCTATTGTCACTCCGACCCTTGGGGTTATTTCTATGTTGATTCTGGAGTTGTGCAAACTTCCTAATGTGTCGCTCTTTGGTTTTGCTGTGCTGCCTCAACTGACCCGTAGCTATGAAGTCGTTAATCTTGTGAAACATTTCTTTTGGCACTAGACCCGTTATTTTGTTTAGTAAGCTGTCTATTTCAGATTTTAAGTTATCAATTTCATAATTGAGACGGCTAATTCTAAGGCTAAGTATACCTCTCAGGTAACGCTGGGTTAACCTGTCTGCCCTTTGCCCTGGTTCCGGTGCTTTCTTTTGTAGAACCTTGGGAATAAGTTGCTCCTGTCGATATCTAAGGTTAAAGCGTAGATGATTCCTCTTCTCAGCTAGATTTCTTGTGCCCTTTTCCAGCTTTCTTACCAGTCCAATGATGTTAGGCTCGTAGTTTTTCTTAAGATGCGTGAAAAGTCCCTCAGTCGTCCAGGTAGAATCCATGATCAAAGGAGAAGTTCAATTTGTCAACTGGACAAAGTTTGTTTGGTTGAAAACGTTTTGCCGCTCATCCGAGAGGCTTCGTCAGCTCTGGTTATTGTACTGGTTAGACCCTGCTTATATCTAGCTGCCGGGAGGCGCGTCCTACAATGACAAAAGCTCTGAAAACGATCCCCCCTAATCTGTCTCTTTGTTTTTCAAATTACTCTGACGGCTAGTTTAGACCCCCTATTCAACGTCTAACGACCCTCTCCACCCCTCTGCCCTGGCTCTGTTTGACTGGTCTAAGAATCGCATTATAAATGGGAGACAAGTTATGTCTAACTCCCCCATTTCTGTTTAAGGACGGATTCTCTTTTTTGACAAAAATAGCCTCTTTAACCCCCCTCTCAAACCAGTTCTTTTCCCTGGCTAAGATCTGCACCTCACTGTCCTCAAAAGAATGGCCCGTGGCTTCTAGGTGAAGATGTACGGCAGATGCCGGTCCACTCTGGCACGCCCGCCTGTGTTGGTACATCCTCTTGTGAAGTGGCTGTTTTGTTTCCCCAATGTAGCGCTCACTGCAGTCTTCACTACACTGAATGGAGTAGACCACATTGCTTTGTTTGTGGCTCGGTGTTTTGTCCTTTGGGTGGACCAGTTTTTGTCTTAAAGTGTTTGTGGGTTTGAAATAAACTGGAATTTCATATTGTCTGAAAATCCTCTGTAGTTTTTCCGAAATGCCGGCCAGGTACGGAATCGCTACCCCTTTCCTCCTGGGTTCGGATTCTCTGTTGTCTTGTTTCTTGCCCTTGTCTCTCTTGGTTTTGTTGACAGCCCATTTAGGATATCCACAAACAGAGAGGGCTTCCTGCACATGTTGCTCTTCTTTCTCCTTACCCTCTGTGCTTGTGGGAACCACTTGGGCCCTGTGTTGTAATGTCCGAATAACACCCAGTTTGTGCTGCAGTGGGTGGTGTGAATCAAAAAGCAGGTATTGGTCTGTGTGTGTGGGCTTCCTGAAGACTTCTACTTGGAGTCCCCGGTCTCCTCCTATCGTTACTGCACAATCTAAGAATGCCAATGTGTTATCATGTTATCAATGTGTTAGCATCTTCACGGGTGAATTTGATGTTCGGATCTACAGAATTGATATGTGCAGTGAAAGGTTCCAAATCTTGAATTTTGATTTTTGTAAAATTATCATCAACATAACGAAACCAGTGTGTGGGCTGGATATGAAGCCAAGGCACTTTGTTCAAATTGTTCCATGTATAAATTAGCCATGATAGGGGAGACCGGTGAGCCCATCGCACAGCCATGGATCTGTCTGTAAAAGTTCCCTCTGAACTGGAAATAGGTGGTATTTAGACAAATTTCCAGCAGTTGGCAGATTTGGTCAGGAGAAAGTTTGGTTCTCTCTTCTAGCTTGGAATCCTGTAGTAAACTCCTTCTCGCTTCTTCGACCGCTACAGCTGTGGGGATACAAGTGAAAAGAGAGGTTACATCAAAGGAAACCATTGTCTCATCCTGACCAAACTGGAGAAACTTAACTTTGTTTACAAATTCGGCTGTGTTCTCAATGTGGTGCTCCGTGTTACCCACCAATGGAGCCAAGATGGTTTTAAGGTGTTTGGCCAAATTATATGTGATAGAGTCAACACTACACACAATGGGTCTGAGTGGTACTCCTTGTTTGTGAATCTTCGGGAGGCCATAGATGCACGGGATAGCATCACCAGGGTACAATCTGTAATACAGCTGTAGATCAATGACTTCTTCTTTCCTCAACTTCTGCAAGCAATCAATGATCTTCTTTTTGTACCCATTAGTGGGGTCCCGTTTCAGTATTTCGTATGTTGTCGTGTCACTGAGTAAGCTGTTCACCTTAGCCTCATAATCAGCTGAGTCCAAGATCACCGTGCATCTCCCTTTGTCTGCAGGCAGGATGTGGATGCTCTGGTCCCTCTCTAGAGCAATGATGGCCTTCCTCTCTTCTGGTGTTACGTTTAAGGGTGGAAGTTTTGCATTGCTCAATGCAGCTGTTAATTTCAGTCTAAGGTCTCCAGCTTCTGTCTCTGTGAGCTTGTTGTTTCTAATGGCGGTTTCCGCTGCCGTGATGTAATCCACCGTGGGGATGTGGTTGGGAGTCACAGAGAAATTCAGTCCTTTGCACAGAACTTCTTTCTCTGTCTGAGTGAGTACTCACAAAACTGTCCAGAGTTTTCTCTGGGCGAGACAAACACTCAGATGTGTTAGAAACAGAGCTTTGACGAGATAAAATATCACATCTGATGGTGTTTATCTTTCCCGTGAAGTGGTCAGCAAACTGCTCGCAGAGAGAGTCAGTGGGTGTCAGGTAAAACGCGTTAGAATCGGGGTTTAGAATGTTTTCAATGGTTGAGAAAAAAACTTTTGGATTATTTTTGTGGTTGGTGATTATTGTGGAGAAGTAACGATTTCTTGCATTCCTTGTAGCATTGTTATGTGATCGTTGCTGATTGATGAATAATTGGTGGTTTATTGTTGATTTGTTTTTTTCTCCATCTGCGTTCTGCCCTCCTGCACTCTCTCTTGGATTTTCTCAGATCGTCCATGGAGGTTTTGATTTGGTTTCAATGCTTTTGGTTTTGAGTGGAGCATCCAGATCCAGGGCTGACCACAGTCGACTGTTGAAATCTTCAGTAATGGAATCACAGGAGGTAAAACCATTGAGGGATTTTTCTCTAACACCTCGATACAATTTGCTGCCACTTCAGGGGTCAGATGGTGCTTCCTCACAGTTCTCACAGAGGTGTTTCCTCACAGTCCTCACAGAGGTGCTTCCTCACAGTCCTCACAGAGGTGCTTCCTCACAGTCCTCACAGAGGTGCTTCCTCACAGTTCTTACAGAGGTGCTTCCTCACAGTCCTCACAGAGGTGCTTCCTCACAGTTCTCACAGAGGTGCTTCCTCACAGTCCTCACAGAGGTGCTTCCTCACAGTCCTCACAGAGGTGCTTCCTCACAGTCCTCACAGAGGTGCTTCCTCACAGTCCTCACAGAGGTGCTTCCTCACAGTTCTTACAGAGGTGCTTCCTCACAGTCCTCACAGAGGTGCTTCCTCACAGTTCTCACAGAGGTGCTTCCTCACAGTCCTCACAGAGGTGCTTCCTCACAGTCCTTACAGAGGTGTTTCCTCACAGTCCTCACAGAGGTGCTTCCTCACAGTTCTCAGAGAGGTGCTTTCTCACAGTTCTCACAGAGGTGCTTCCTCACAGTCCTCACAGAGGTGTTTCCTCACAGTTCTCACAGAGGTGCTTCCTCACAGTTCTCACAGAGGTGCTTCCTCACAGTTCTCACAGAGGTGTTTCCTCACAGTCTTCACAGAGGTGTTTCCTCACAGTTCTCACAGAGGTGCTTCCTCACAGTCCTCACAGAGGTGCTTCCTCACAGTTCTCACAGAGGTGCTTCCTCACAGTCCTCACAGAGGTGCTTCCTCACAGTTCTCACAGAGGTGCTTCCTCACAGTTCTCACAGAGGTCTCCTGCTGTATAAAACCAGTGATATTAAAAAACACACAGTAGTGGTCAGACACGGCCAGGTCAGCAACAGAGGACACACTCGTGGTCAGGCCATAAGTAATGACCAGATCCAGAGTGTGCCCCCTGTTGTGAGTCGGCTGCGTGACGTGTTGAGTAAAATCCATATAATTAAGAACATTCAAAAATACATTTGCAATAGGGTCTGAAAGGTTATCTATGTGCAAGTTAAAATCACCGGTTATAATAATCCTATTAAATGAATTGTGTAGAATAGATAGAAACTCACTGATAAAAATGTTGCATTTTCTTGGTGGTCTGTATATAGTGACACAAAATTTGAGGGTTGCTAAAAACAATTGAATGATATTCGTGAAATTGCTTAATAAAATAGGTTTGGTGGCCAGAGTGCTTGTACATATAGAAGCAGTGCCACCTCCCCTTTTACAGTTTCTAGTTGAAAATGCAAAGTTAAAAGTGGGTGGTGAGGCCTCTGTGAGGACAGCTGGCGCGTCTGCACCTAACCACGTTTCAGTTCAAAAGAAACAGTCACGTTTGTGGTCTAGAATCAGGTCGTTAACAATAAAGGACTTGTTCAGCAGAGAGCGGACATTTAAAAGGGCCATGTTTAAAGTTAGCTGAGACTGAGTAGCGATAGGAATTTGTGATGTGCTTTGGAAGAGATCTAAGATTATGGACATTGGCAGTACATTTATTAGAAATTTTATACTCATGTCGCTGTCTGCTGATCACGGGAATTAGCTGTGCTTGGTTATTTAGTCATGCTTCTAGAGTGAGTTCGATATTGTCTGAGAGGAGACGGGATCCGGGGATGTTAGGATGTAAGCGGTCCATAAAGAAAAGTTCAGGTCTCTTAAAAAATGTGGTGAAATTGTCGACATAAGGGATTTTGTTGTCTCTGCAGTATCTTTTGAGCCATATGTGCAGTGCTCTTAAACGGCTGAACTTCTCGCTTCCAAAACGGGGCAGTACAAAAGGTCCAGAGATAGCACACTGTTTGTCTAAACTGTAATAAGGGTTTTGAAGTTGCCCTTGAGTTTTTCTGACTGCCGCAGTTTAAGATCATTTGTTCCAACATGAACAACTACCGTTGACACTGTGGGAAGGGCACCCAGGGTGGCAGGGACAGAGTCTATGATGTCCTTCACGAGAGCGCCTGGGTGACAGGAGGTATGGCCTTTGTCTATTTGCACGTGCCGGACCATGGAAGAGCCAAGAATCAGCACGGGAGGGCCTGGCCCGGAGCCGCAGCGGGGGGAGCAGCCACAGCGGGGGGAGCAGCTGGGGCCGCTGCAGCCACTGCGGGTGGAGCGGAGCCGCCGCACCCGCAGCGGGGGGAGCAGCCGCAGCGGGCGGAGCCGCCGCAGCGGGGGGAGCAGCCGCAGTGGGCGGAGCCGCCGCAGCGGGGGGAACACTCGTGCGCGGAGAGGGGACAGTGGGACTTCCCCCGTCACGCTTAGCGGGTGAGCCCGGCACGTGCAAGGCCAGATCTTCGGGCGGCACTGGGGCCGTAGTTGGGGAAGTCCTAGAGAGCAGTAGAGTATCGCTCTCGTGTAAGTTACCCAAGGCTGGTGGCGACACATTGATAGCCATGCTCCGAACTCCGGGGCGGTCTGATTTTGGAGCCGGGGTGAAATGCAACCGGCCCTTGAAAGTGCGGGTTAGTGGGGGAAAATCCTCATGGTCCAGGATACTGAATTTATTTGACAAAGCTACATTCATAAAAGAGGAGCACTTACCATGTCTGAACAGACCAATACCTGCTTTTTGATTCACACCACCCACTGCAGCACAAACTGGGTGTTATTCGGACATTACAACACAGGGCCCAAGTGGTTCCCACAAGCACAGAGGGTAAGGAGAAAGAAGAACAACATGTGCAGGAAGCCCTCTCTGTTTGTGGATATCCTAAATGGGCTGTCAACAAAACCAAGAGAGACAAAGGCAAGAAACAAGACAACAGAGAATCCGAACCCAGGAGGAAAGGGGTAGCGATTCCGTACCTGGCCGGCGTTTTGGAAAAACTACAGAGGATTTTCAGACAATATGAAATCCCAGTTTATTTCAAACCCACAAACACTTTAAGACAAAAACTCGTCCACCCAAAGGACAAAACACCGAGCCACAAACAAAGCAATGTGGTCTACTCCATTCAGTGTAGTGAAGACTGCAGTGAGCGTTACATTGGTCAAGAGTTGAACCCATTTGCCGGTATCGTCTCTGTAAGGCTGAAATTGTTGCTCTGGTACACCCAAACCTTCGCCCAACAACACTAACCCGTTCCCCAACCTGCAGCATGCCAGTTGCACGTTCACGTCAACGTGATTGAGTCTCGGCATGGCTTTACACTTTGAAAATCTAAACTTTTATCATTTTTATCTGATGTCTGGAGTCGGACAGCACAACGCAATAGCGAATAACCATGTGGCGCCAACATTCGAGCGTGCACCTACAATTAATGCACAGCTGATTTCACTGACCAGTCAATGTCACGCTTGAGTGAACATGACACTTGTATTGATCGCCGAAGAGACCAATGACGTATTAATGTCCATGCAAAAATTGGAGAAAATATTTGCATCATTCAGAAAAATATGAACATATTAGAAGTGTATAGTTTCTTTTGTTACCGAGTATAGATGAGAAGATGAGAAGTTCCAAAAGAAATCCTCACAAAATTCCATCTAAATGCAGGGACCTTTACATGTAATTAACATTTCTGACCAAGTAACTATTCAATTCAAGATTCAAGATTCAAGATTGTTTATTTGTCATATGCAGAATCAACACAAGGTCAACAATGCAATGAAATGTTTAGGATCAGTAGAACCGTTGACTCGCTGAGATAGTCAAGAAGTACTAATAACAGCAATAATAGTACATGGTAAAAAAATGTGTTGCAAAAGTGCAGGGGAAGAAGTAAACAATATAGTAAACAATATAATAAACAATATAATAAAATGTGTAATAAAATATAATAAAAAATACAAGGTACAATGTACAAGGTGCAGGTAGGATTAAATCAAAGATCAAAGTATTTCACAGATTGCACATAATATGGTGTGGTGTAGGTGTTGCATGTGGATTTCGTATTGCACATAGTATGGTATAAATATTGCACATAGGTAATTGCACAGATTATTGCACACGTAACAGTAGTTTACAGTGAGCTTGGGGGTAATATCTGTCTTTGAGTGTTTTTGTGCGTGCTGCAGGCTCCTGTATCGTCTACCAGAGGGTAGCAGACAGAAGAGTCCTTGTGCCGGATGAGTATGGTCCTTAGTGATGCTGCGTGCCTTACGCAGACCCCTGCTGTGGTAAATGTCCTGGATGGAGGGGAGACTGCTGCCAGTGATGTCCTCTGCCGCTCGCACCACCCTCTATAGTGCTTTGCGGCTCTGAGCGGTGCAGTTCCCATACCACACTGTGATGCAGCCCGTCAGCAGGCTCTCGATGGTGCACCTGTAGAAGTTTGTGAGGATGCTGGTGTTCATACCAAACTTCCTCATCTTCCTCAGGAAGTAGAGTCTTTGTGGGGCTTTCTTAACCACAGTGTCTGTATGTAGTGTCCAGGACAGATCCTCAGTGATGTGGACCCCAAGGAACTTAAAACTGTTGACCTGCTCCACCTCAGCGTTGTTGATGAAGATGGGGGGATGCTGGTCTACACGCTGTCTCCTGAAGTCCACCATAATTTCCTTAGTTTTGCTGATGTTCAGAGAGAGGTTATTTTCCTGACACCAGCTGGTCAGTGATTTCACCTCGTCTCTGTAGGCGCTCTCATCGTTGTTGGTGATGAGGCCTAAGATGGTGGTGTCGTCGGCAAACTTGAGGATGGTGTTGGAGCTGTGCCTGGCGGTACAGTCGTAGGTGAACAGGGAGTAAAGGAGAGGGCTGAGAACACAGCCCTGGGGTACCCCAGTGCTGAGGACACGTGTGGAGGAGAGGTGGCTGCCGATCCTCACCGCCTGTGGCCTGTTGGTGAGGAAGTCCCATATCCAGCAGCAGATGGACGTCCCCAGGCCCCGGGCGGTGAGCTTAGAGACCAGTTTGGTGGAGATTATGGTATTGAATGCCGAGCTGTAGTCGATGAAGAGCATTCTCACATATGTGTTTCCTCTCTCCAGGTGACTGAGAGAGGTGTGGACCGCTAGAGCAATAGTGTCGTCTGTAGACCTCTTTGCTCTATATGCAAACTGCAGGGGGTCCAGGGTGTCGGGGAGGGAGTCACAGATGTGTCTCTTAATGATTCGTTCAAAGCACTTCATGATGACAGATGTGAGTGGGCCGATAGTCATTAGGACAGGATGCTGTGGGGGTCTTTGGGATGGGGACTACAGTGGAGGTCTTGAAGATGGTGGGCACGATAGACTGGCTCAGAGACAGGTTGAAGATGTTGGTGAACACCCCGGCGAGTTGGTCAGCACAAGCCCTCAGCACCCGTCCGGGGATGTTGTCGGGTCCTGGTGCTTTGCGGGGGTTCACTCTCTTGAACGCCCGTCTCACTGTAGCAGTGTCTATACAAAGTACAGCGTCCTCACTGTCCACATGGGGTCTGGTGACAGGCGTGGTGTTATCTGCATCAAACCGGGCATAGAAGGTGTTGAGTTCGTCCGGAAATGATGCGCTGGACAGTTCAGATGAGTTTGGACCAAATATAATTGATCCACATATGACTTATGTCTATGTATGTCCCATCTGCTGCTCATGTCCAACCAGGAAGTCAAATTAGAAACTCAAAATTGTCAAAATACTGATGTTAGCTGTATTTCAGTGTTTCAGAGTGGTCTAACCTGTCATGTGAACTTAAAGTGACAAAGAGTTTATTCTTCACCAAATATTTACGTAAAAACAAACAAAAAATCCTGTCTCCGTACATAGATTTCTTAGTTCTCACTGATTACTCTGCAAACTCTAATAAGAGAGCTTGCCATAGTGCAGTGCCAACAGTGTGAATGAGCTTTAATGGGCCTATATTTTGCAAAACTGACTCTCGTGAGCTTTAAGATATGGTATAATGCTGTTACCTTCACACAAACTTGGACTTGTGTTGTGAAGCGGTAGTTAAAAGCTACTTTTTGCCTTTTGTTCAGTAGAAATGGGTAATTCCAGATCTGAAATTATCCAAACTTCCTGTATCACCACATGACATCCCAAGTTGGAATAGAGCGTTTTCTGTTTGAGAGAAGAACTCAGCCTAAATATGCAAGAGGTGTGTGTTTAATCTGTGCGAATGAAACAAAACACAACTCCAGGTATTTTTGTGATGACGAAACAACATTATGACAGAGATCACAAAATAGTGTAATATGGGCCCTTTAAGGGGCCAGTTCAAATAAAATGAAAATTGCTGCTTGTAAAGTGCTCCATTTGTCACATGACCATGATGAGTCACATGACCATGGAACGGTCATGTGACTCATCAAAGTTCAACGTTCAAAGAAGTCTTTGATCTTTGAAGTTCAAAGGCTTTGACCGTTGAACTGGCGTTGTGAGTCACAGAACACTCAAGTCAGACCAGAGGTTATAAGGGTAAGTCCTTTCAGACACAGAGACACCATTGCACAGACAGAGCAGACTTAGACTTACACGGTGATTGTTCAACAAATCGATGGATAGAAAAAACGCAACTCGCGCAAAAAACGTTGAAACTCGCGCAAAAACTGTGGAAACTTGTGCGAGAAACGTTGAAACTTGCCCAAAAATAGCAGAAATTGGCAACAGTCTGGAAGCTCACAAAGAACTGCGGAATACCTTAGAGAAGCTTCCTGAAAGTCAGTTGAAAGAGTTTCAAATTGATGAGATAGAAGTTACCGAAGTCGAGCATTTGCAGTTGAAGCTTCAGCAGAAGGAACAAACGCAAGTCGATGAAGAATCTGATGAGGAGGATAAGGATGAAGAGGCACGTGCTAATAAGTTGGCAATTGTTCCGAAAGAATTAGAAGAGAGTAAAAAAATGAACAAACGTGTGCACAAGGAATTCCTTCTGCTCAAAATGGCCGGTGTACAATTCCCAGCACCCAAGCTGGTTCTGAGTAGCTGCAGCACATACTTTAGAGCCCTCTTCACTCGCTGGTCCAGCCCTGACTGCCACGTTTTTGAGATCTCCAGTGTGTCAGCTCATATCATGGAGAACATCCTGGACTACTGCTACACCGGGGTGGTCCACATCACCAAGGAAAACTGCCAGGAGCTCCTAATAGCTGCTGACTACTTCGATGTGAGCGGCATTACCCAAGCCTGCTGTCAGTTCATGGAGAATCAACTGTCCTCCAGTAATTGCATCTTTATCTGGGAGCTCACAAACAAATACTACTACCCCCAGCTGAAGAACCTGGCCTTCTTATACATCCTGAAGCATTTCCAAGAGGTTTTGACCAGCTCTGAAGAGTTCCTCCAGATTTCTGGGGAAGACCTGTGTTCAGTCATTGATGAAGATCGGCTGAACGTGAGGGAGGAGACCACAGTGTTAAATGCAGTCCTCAGATGGGTTGTGCACGCTCCTGAGGAAAGGAACCTGTACTTAGCCAACCTCTTGTCTAAAGTCCGTGTGGCTCTGATCCAGCCCAAATACTTTGCTCAGTGCATGATTAGATATAACCTGCTGTACAACCGTAACTGTAAGGATGTGGCGATTAATACCATAAGGGTCATGTTGGCTGCCAGAGCTCGGAGGTCCTATGCTGCCCTGCCCCCCACCCGTCTAGACACTCCAAGGTTGCCCAGTGAGGTCCTTATGGCTATAGGTGGCCGGGACGAAAATGGTTTAACCAACAAAATTGAAGTCTATGACAACCGTACCAATTGCTGGATGGACGTGGCTAACGATGACTGGAGGCCAACAGCCTATCACGGCACAGTGTTCCTTAATGGATCTGTGTACGTGATTGGAGGGCGTGATCACAATCACACTAGCTATTTCAACACTACCCACAAGTACGACCTGGCCAATCACACGTGGCGAGAAGTGGCACCCATGCATTCACGAAGGGCCTGCATTAGCGTGGCTTTGCTGGATGGTTTGATCTATGTCATGGGTGGGTGCAATGGAGAGGTGAATCTGCACACAGTCGAAAGATACTCTCCAGAGACCAATCAGTGGACCATGATTTCACCTATGAACAAAGTGAGGAGCAGTGCCAACAGCACAGCATACAAGGGAAAGATCTACATCTGTGGAGGTTTAGGTGGTTTTACTGGCCGGCACCACCTGGCCTCAGCTGAGACCTACGACCCACTAACCGATCAGTGGACCATGATAGCAGATATGGCCAACAGTCGCTGTGGGCTCGGTGTCATCGCCTACGCAAATGAAATCTACGCTATTGGGGGGGATTGTTGGGAGATCATGAACACCGTGGAAGCCTATAACCCCACAACAGACACCTGGCGCCCCCTACCCAACATGCAGACTGAGCGCTGCCACTTTGGCATCGGGGTTGTTGATGATCGGCTGTATGTTGTAGGCGGGTTCAAGATCTCCCACATTATTAATTCAGTTGAATGTTTTGATGTGAGCACTGGAGTTTGGACTCGGGTGCAGGACATGGAGAACGCTCGTGGTGCCCTGAGCTGCTGCGTGGTGTTTGACCTTCCCAACATGGCCGACTACGCTCCGCCTCGCCCCGCTCCTTCTCATGACGATCCCGCTGAGGAGTAGACCTGCACTCATCTAAATAAAAGCATCTATTAACTGCAAAAAAGTGTTGCGTTTTGTTGTTGATTGTTTGACAGTAGCTCATTTACACATACATTAAAAACATGTCAAAAATACAGTCCAGTCAAAAGGCCTTTTGATCATGCATCATGCAAACAACCCAAAGTCAAACTCCAGTTTCCAGAGACTTAACACGGCAATTTGTAAAACAGAACAAGAAATGTCCCTTTTGACAAATATTGTAAATTGAGCCAAACAGTACCTTTGAAACCAAGTTCTTAAACAGAGTGTCCTACTAATCTTACCGTTCTTCCAAAAGCCACAGTGATCATTTTAAAGTTGCTCACAGTCTAATCTTGACAAGCTCAATGAAGTCCGCACCTCTGACCTGGATTCAAACACGAATATCTGTGTGGAGTCTGCATGTTCTCCCTGTGTGCAGTCTGCATGTTCTCCCTGTGTGCAGTCTGCATGTTCTCCCTGTGTGGAGTTTGCATGTTCTCCCTGTGTGGAGTCTGCATGTTCTCCCTGTGTGGAGTCTGCATGTTCTCCCTGTGTGGAGTCTGCATGTTCTCCCTGTGTGGAGTCTGCATGTTCTCCCTGTGTGGAGTCTGCATGTTCTCCCTGTGTGGAGTCTGCATGTTCTCCCTGTGTGGAGTCTGCATGTTCTCCCTGTGTCTGTGGAGCAGGCCCGGCGCCAGACAAAAAAGGAGGAGCTCAGGGCCAAAGAGAACGGTCATGTTTTTAAGAGTGGCTCAAGACTCTCCTGTTTAGCTCGACCTTTGATTGAATTTGTTTGTGTGTGTGTTTGTTTGTTCTTTTATTTGTTTGTTTGTTTTTCTTTCTTTCTGTTGGCGGCACGGTGGCTGAGTGGTTAGCACTCGTGCTTCACAGTGGGCCTATCTATGTGGGGTTTGCATGTTCTCCCCGTGTCTGGGTGGGTTTCCTCCGGGCGCTCCGGTTTCCCCCACCGGCCCAGGACGTGCGCCGTGGGTGGGGTCCTCCGGCTTGGGTCCTGACCGGGCCTGGACAGCAAAATCATGGGGACGGTCCCCGGGTCAAATGCAGAAACAATTTCTCCTGTGTGAGATCAATAAAAGTCAATCTTCTAATCCTTAATCACTGTAAGGCGTTTGTGCTACATTCTGTATGAAAAGTGCTTTATAAATAATGTTTGTTTGATTGAAAACAATAAACATTGATGTTTTTAAAAGAGCCACACCAGTGTCTCCACCTGTTGGACTGACATCGTATTGCACTGAGTCTCAAATCTGTGAGTGACATTATTATTCCATTGTCTGATTTGTGCAGTCTGCAGATAAAACTGTACATTAAAGTTCTTAGTGCAGCTGCAGAGTGTTCACTCGTGCAGTAACAAACATGTCAGTCGCACTCGTCTGTCGCGGCCACGGGCGGTGCCACCGTGCCATGTCAGCGGGCACAAGTCACTGACATGAGTGCCACTATGTTTAAAAAAGGAGAGCGTTTGGCGCTCTGTTTGCGTGACTTTCCCATTACATACAAAAATAAAACATGATGTGAATACACATTACTGTGTGTCACAGTGATGTGATAGTGACTCTCTTTAAGCCTCTTCTTAACATTGAATTTAAAATGTCCCAGAGCGCCGCCCTCTGGGACATTTTAATAGTTCTTTTTATTGTTGCAAAATGGTTAGATGACATTTGTGAACCCTACATGTGTGACCTGGAGTCACTCAAGCCTCAAACACAAGACAACACATGAACCTGCATGAATCAAATATACAAATATACAATTTACAGTACAGTAAGACTTAGACAAACTTTATTGATCCAAACTTTATTCAATATATATATATATATATTTTTTTTTAATTAACCTTTATTTAACCAGGAAAGTCCCATTGAGATTAATAATCTCTTTTTCAAGGGAGTCCTGGCCAAGACAGTGGCACAGATCAATACAAGTACAAAACCATTTAAAAACAATTTAAGCAATTACAAGCAATAAAATGTTTCAGAATGAACAACATTTACAAACCATAGATTTCAGTTCCAAACCTTTGAGCAAGATTTTAAACTGTCCTATAGAGACCAGTTCCTTTAGTTTCCAGTCTTTTTGTAGATTGTTCCAAGTTGTGGGAGCAGAATACTGGAACGGCCCTTTACCAGCTTCTGTGCGAACACTTGGCACAGTCACAGCAGTGCTTCCTGAGAGCGTAAACAATAATGTCCAGTTGCTCTTGGTTGAAGATATTCACACAGATCTGAGGGGAGCAGGCGCTGAATACCCTTATAAATGAACATGTACCAGTGAGTGAGCCTGAGTGTCCAGTGCTGACCAGCCCACACGTGTGTAAAGTTCACAGTGGTGTGTGCGAGGGTTACAGTTTGTGATGAACCTCAGAGAGGCATGATACACACAATCTAACAGCTTCAATATTTGAATTGGGGCATTCATGTAAATCAGGTCACCATAATACAAAATGGGTAAAAATAAAAAAATAAATGTGTGTGTGTGTGTGTGTGTGTGTGTGTGTGAGCAGATGTGAAACATGGTTATAAGGCATGAAAAAACAAATATAACGCAAAGATTGAATGCTGTGGCGATGGTACAAAATGTCTTAAAGTTGCCCCTGTGCCACATCTTGAGCCTTTGCCTTTTGTCCTTGAAATGCCAGCTGATCCAGGAGCAAGGGGAGCTGAGGAACTGTGGCTGGGGCGGGGGCATGTGAAAGTACCCGTGTCCCCACGGCAGTGCTGGGGCTCGTGGGGCAGGCCCCAGGACCATGGAGCTCCAGGAAGAGGAAGAAGAGTCTGGACCACCGTCTTTTGAAGCCCAAAAAGGACTTTTCACATTTTTCTGGCTCCATGGGGGCAGTGTGGTAAGAGCAGGATGAGATTGTCTCACTTGATCCAGATGAAGATGACAGCCCAGAGACAGTGTTCACCACCATAAAGGACTTTCGGGTTTTGTGTGTTTAAAACGGTACAGGCAGCCATGACAAACTTATCTTATCTTAACTTTATCAGCAAGTAGATGACGGCGTCCTCTACTCCTAAGTTTGCCTACAAACCAAACGTAGGAGTAGAGGACACCATCATCTACTTTCTGCAGCGGGCACTCACCCACCTAGAGACCGCCGGGAGTGCTGTGAGAGTCACGTTCTTTGACTTCTCCAGCGCCTTCAACACCATCAGGCCGGCGCTGCTGCGGGGGAAGCTGGAGGCCTGGACCATCGACTACCTCACTGACCGTCCACAGTACGTGCGGCTGCGCGGCTGTGAGTCAGAGGTGGGGGTCTGCAGCACTGGGTCCCCCAGGGAACTGTCCTCTCACCCTTCCTCTTCACCATCTACACCTCGGACTTCACATACAACACGGACAGTTGCCATCTCCAGAAGTTCTCTGACAACTCGGCCATTGTGGGCTGTG
This sequence comes from Paratrypauchen microcephalus, assembly GCA_036785185.1. Classification (NCBI taxonomy): domain Eukaryota; kingdom Metazoa; phylum Chordata; class Actinopteri; order Gobiiformes; family Gobiidae; genus Paratrypauchen; species Paratrypauchen microcephalus. Next base: position 2,456,325 of record JAVJIX010000115.1, on the reverse strand, counting down.
TGTCTGAGGGGAACAAGCTGGAGTACCGCTCGGTCATCAGAGACTTTGTGGACTGGTGTGGGCGCAACCACCTGAGCCTGAACACCAGTAAGACAAAGGAGCTGGTGATGGACTTCAGGAGGAGACCACTCACCAGTGAACATCCAGGGGCAGGACATAGAGACTGTGGACAGTTTCAAGTACCTGGGTGTTCACCTCAACAATAAACTGGACTGGTCCCACAACACCGACGCCCTGTACAAGAAGGGCCAAAGTCGCCTCCACCTCCTGAGGAGACTGAGGTCCTTTGGAGTGTGCAGGCCTCTGCTCAAGACTTTTTATGACTCTGTGGTGGCCTCTGCTCTCCTCTACGCTGTCGTTTGCTGGGCCCCGAGCAGCACAGAACGGGACAGGAAGAGACTTAATAAGCTGGTCAGGAGGGCCAGCTCTGTCCTGGGCTGTCCTCTGGACTCTGTAGAGGAGGTGGCTGAGAGGAGGGTGCTGGACAAACTTACGTCCATCATGGACGACACCTCTCACCCTCTGCACCGGACTGTAGAGGAGCTGAGCAGCTCCTTCAGCAGCCGACTGAGGCACCCCCAGTGCAAGAAGGAGCGCTACCACAGATCCTTCATCCCCACCACCATCAGACTGTATAATTCTACTGTATAGGCCAGATGTGCAATATCCTTTTTCCATGCTCGCCATGTCAATGTTTGTATTATTATTATTATTATTATTTATTATTATTACTTATTTTTATTATTACTTACGTTATTCCATTCCTGCCTGCATGCACTTTTCTTTTTTGTTTTTCAAACTATCCTGGAGCTACTGTGGCAAGTAAATTTCTCCTGTGTGAGATCAATAAAGTCTTATCTTAAACCAGGACTAAACTAGGTGTAAGGGCCATAAGGCATAAAAGTTAAAATGTGCCAAAATATGTACAGTTTATAATTGAAATGTATATTTTATTTAATTCATAATTCACATGATTGTGTAATTGCTGATTCTTAGAAAAGGATTTCTTATTTTAAAAATGTTTGATGACGCTCCCTTTGAGTGACGTAATGAGAGAGAACGTGCAGCACCAGTTTAGTCAGAGCTGCGCAAGGCACGGGAGCATATCGTTTTCTTACCGTACGTCCGTACATATTTTATTTGTAACCTTTTTATTTTCAAAGTAAAGACTCTTAAACTTAAAGAAAGTCTCATGTCGTGCGCGTGAAGAAATCACTGTGTCTGCAGCTCTAAGTGGTATTTTGGAAACGGAGGAAGAAGTGCCCCTACATTTAGTAAGAAAACTGCTCACGGAAGGAACCAAAGTGACTGAAAAACGATCTTTTGGATGCTAACATGGAGCTAGCCACTAATTAACACCTCTGAAGGGTGTGAGGCATTGTTGCAACTTTCTGGATCGGACTTTCACAACGCATACGAGGTGGTAAGCCTTCTGAATTAACATATGAAGACAGACAGTCACTGGAAAGACAAAAAGGATGAATTGAAGCCTAGATTTCTTGATGGAAGGAAGCTACAAACTTTGCTAGTTTGCTGTTAAGCTATGCCATGAGGCTAGTGCTATTTAGCCATTGAATCATTTGCAGTTTGGACCAAGAAATGAATGCCATTAAGCTACATGATGCTAACTGCTTAACTGAAGCCTGAATCAGAAAATAACTGAAAGCTCTGTGCGTTTTGGAAATTGTGAAGCATTTATTGGATGAAGAAAAGTGTTAAAAGAATACTTTTACTCATATGCACATAATTTGCGCTCAGCTTTATTAAAATGGATGAAGGTAATGTTAAAGAAGTTGGCACTGAAGACATGGCTTCCAAACGGCCAGTTAAATTAACTGAGAAGGCAATTGAGGAAAGGTTGTTTAGGCTACTTGGCACCAGAAGAGGAGTTTTGTCTAGACTCACAACTCTAAGGAGAGAAGTTGCCGGTTTAATCACTTTAGCAGATAATTTGCCAACAGTGCAAGAGATAATGAATGAGGAGTTTAATCCAGCACTTCAACAGTTTATTGAAATTACTGAACAATTAGGAGATCTTTTGCCTGAAGATGAGAAAGAGGCAGATTTGAACAACTGGTTTGAACCTAAAATGATAGTTAGCAGACAGTTTATAGAAGAAACTGAAAAATGGATTGAGCAGGAGACATTAAGCTTACAACAAACAAATCAAGAAAACCAAGCTGAAGAGATAGACCCTGATGATACCGTGTCACAAGTGAGCAATAAGCCAGTAAGCAAGAAAGGTTCACATGCTGGACACTCAACTGTCGTGTCTTCTCGTGCATCAGTTGCTATTGAGGAAGCCAAGCTCTGTGCTCTATTAGAACGTGCTGCTGTAATGGAAAAGAAACAGGAGTTAGAAATGGAGGAAGCACGTATCAGAGCAGCTAAACAGAATCTGGACATGCATGCGGCTATAGCAGAAAAAAGAGCTAAAGTCAAAATACTGAAACAATATGAGAAATCAGGAGATGGCATGAGCAGCTACATGCGCTCTCATCAGACAGGTGGCGCCAGAGTGAAGGAAGAGGGAAACACTATCCCCATTTCCCAAAGCAGACCTACTCTCAGAAGTCAGGCATCACTTAGGCCATTGCAAGATGCAAAACGCCAGGTTGCAACAGCAAACACTGCAGGGCAACAGCCAGATGGAAGTATGAGTGGCCTTCTGAAAGTAATGGAAAATCAAAACATTATTACACAGATGCTTGTTAAACAACAGCAATATGCACAGCTTCCTGAGAAAGAGGTGACAGTGTTCACAGGTGATCCACTTAACTATAGATCTTTTATTAGAGCTTTTGAACAAGCTATTGAACAGAAGACGGACAGTGAACAAGACAAGTTGTACTACTTGCAACAGTTTACTGCAGGTGAGCCACAGCAGCTTGTACGAAGCTGCGAACACATGCCAGCACACAAGGGGTTCAAAAAAGCAAAAGAAATGTTACAGAAACATTATGGAGATGAGTTGGTGATTGGAAGCGCCTACATCGATAAGGCCTTAAAATGGCCGCCAAACAAGGCTGAAGATGGAAAAGCCCTACAGACCTATGCTTTATTCCTGACTGGTTGTTGTAACACGATGCAAGATGTGGAATTAATGGAGGAAATGGATAATCCCACAAATATGAGGATGGTGGTATCCAAGCTGCCTTATAAGATGCGAGAAAGTTGGCGCAATGAAGCATTTAAAGTCAAAGAAAAAAGCGGAATCAGAGCACGATTTGCTGACCTCGTCGCCTTCATTGACCGACAGTCTAAGGTGGCCACGGATCCACTGTTTGGAGACCTCCAAGGTAAAAGCCCACCACCAGCAGGAAAGAGCAAAGAGAGTGCAAAGGTCGTCAAGAGTGGAGCAAAAGGGACAAGCTTTGCAACCAATGTGACGGTGGAAAAGAAAAATGCAGCTGTAACACCAAAGCAAGTAAGCCCAACCAAGACAGGAATTGCTTTTGAAACTCAATGCTTATTTTGTCAAGGAAACCACACGTTGGAATCTTGTAAAAAGATAAAAGATAAAACAAGCCAGGAGCGTCTTGACTTTTTAAAGTCAAAGGGACTGTGTTTCGGGTGTTTGAGACAAGGTCATATCAGTCAGAACTGTAAGAAGAAGACAGTATGTACACAGTGCTCACGTAAACACCCAGACATTCTTCACCAGAACGAAGAGGGCAAGAATATAACTTCTGTTCCGGAACAGGGTAATACTCAGAAGGAAGAAACGTCTGTGACTCCAAGCCCTGTCAAGGAAGAAGTGTGCGGCTATACTGGGGCCGGAGAAACAGACTGCCTATTACCTGTAGTTCCTGTGAAGGTAAAGTCCCGCAACAGTGGAAGATCCATAGAGACTTATGCGTTTATGGACCCCGGGAGTACAGCCACATTCTGTACGGAGGATGTTAGTAAGAGGCTGAACGAGAAGGGAAAGCCAACTCAAATCTCCTTAAGCACAATGGGTCAGCATGAAGCAGGGGAACGAACGTTGATCAACAGCCACCTACTCACTGACCTTGAAGTGTGTAGTCTTGATGGAGAAGAGTACCTTTGGCTACCCGAAGTCTTCACTCACAGCAACATCTCTGTGCAGAGAGAAAACATCCCCAGTCAACAACATCTAGAGAAGTGGTCCTACCTGAACGAGGTGAATCTACCGCATCTTGATGTTGGTGTAGGCCTTCTCATTGGTGCCAACAATTCCAAAGCAATGGAGCCCTGGCATGTAATTAACAGCCAAGAGGAAGGACCTTACGCTGTAAAGACTGTTCTCGGCTGGATGGTGTATGGTCCAGTAACTAATGAGAATCCACTTGTCAGAGGCAAGACAGCTTACAGTGTTAATCGAATTGCAGTAGAGGAAGTGGAGCAGCTACTAATACAGCAATATAACACAGATTTCCCTGAGCGTCTATATGACGATAAAGACGAAATGTCACAAGAGGACAAACTGTTCATGGAGTCAGTCCAAAGAAGCACCAAGTTCATAGATGGACACTACAGTGTGGGGCTCCCACTGAGAAACTTGGATGTAAAAATGCCCAACAATCGCTGCATAGCCGAACAGCGAGCTGCTGGTTTGAAGAGAAAGCTGATGAAGAACGAACCGTTTCTGGAGGACTACAAAGGCTTTATGGAGAGTATCCTGGAGAAAGGCTACGCCATGGAAGTTCCTCAAGACCAGCTTTCTCGTGATGACAACAGGGTTTGGTATGTCCCGCATCACGGCGTATACCATCCGAAGAAAAAGAAAATCCGTGTCGTTTTTGATTGCAATGCCAGCTTCCAGGAAGTGTCTCTCAATGGTCAGTTGATGCAGGGACCTGACCTCACCAACACGCTCATTGGTGCCTTAGTGAGGTTTCGAGAAGAACCAATAGCTGTGATGGCGGATATAGAGTCCATGTTTTATCAGGTGAGAGTTCCTGAGACAGACGCTGACCTGTTGAGATTTTTATGGTGGCCATCTGGTGATCTTAGTGCACCTATGAAGGAGTACAGGATGATGGTACACCTGTTTGGAGCGACGTCTTCCCCTAGCGTTGCGTCCTATGCGCTGCGAAGAACAGCAGAGGATCGAAAAGGCACCACCACACCAGAATCTGTGGAGACCGTTCTACATAATTTTTATGTAGACGATTGTCTTAAATCAGTGGCAACAGTGGAGGAAGCAATCGTCTTGGTGAAGGATCTTTCTGACCTGTGTGCTGAAGGAGGTTTTACACTCACCAAGTGGGTCAGCAACGACCGGAGAGTCTTGTCTACCATTCCTACAGAACTCAGAGCCACTGAATTGAGAGACCTCAACCTTACACAGGATGCCCTGCCCAACGAACGAGCTCTCGGTGTACAATGGTGTACAGAGGATGATGTGTTCACATACAACATAAAGCCACAGGACAAGTCAAAGACGAGAAGAGGTATTCTTTCCATCGTAAATTCCACCTATGACCCTCTTGGCTTCCTGGCACCATTGATACTCCCTGCTAAGCTTCTGATGAGAGAACTGTGTAAAGAAAAGTTAGGATGGGATGAAGATATCGGAGACTTGCGAGCAGAGCAGTGGAATAAGTGGTTGGAAGATCTCACTCTCCTCTCGGGCTTTAGCATCAGAAGATGTGTCAAACCTCAAGACTTTGGAACCACAGTGGTGGCCAGGTTGCACCATTTTTCTGATGCAAGTGAGGTCGCCTATGGTACAGCATCTTACCTCGTTTTGATGAATGACCAAGGTAGGACCCACTGTTCCCTAATTATGGGGAAGTCTAGAGTGTCCCCACTCAAGCAGGTCACCGTGCCACGTCTAGAGTTGACTGCAGCAGTTGTTGCTGTCAAGGTGGATAGGATGCTGCAAGGAGAAATGCAGATCCCGCTTCAGCAGTCAATTTTCTGGACTGACAGCACGACGGTTCTGAAGTACATCGATAATGAGACCACCCGATACAAGACCTTCGTGGCTAACAGAATCACACTCATACGAGAAGCCACTAAACCATCTCAGTGGAGGTACGTCAGAACGTCGCAAAATCCAGCTGACAAGGCAACCAGGGGCATGAAGGCCAAAAAGTTCATGCAAGATAAGGACTGGATAAATGGCCCAGAGTTCCTTTCACAGGCAGAATGTGAATGGCCACAGAGACCAGACAACCTGAGTCAGAACATGCAGAATGACCCAGAAGTGAAAAGTGTTTCAGTAAACACAATCACAGTTGAGGAACAGCCTGATTGTATGAACAAGCTACTTGAGTACTACGACAGTTGGCACCGACTGAAGAGGGCGACTGCATGGATTATGAAAGTTAAAGACCTGTTAATTAATCTGAAATACAAAAGAAAAGAGTTTCAAAGTGAAATCAGTCAAACAGAAAACGATCCAGAGAAACAGAAGTTGCTTGTGCAACAAAGCATGGAAAGGTATAGGAGTACCCTGGAAAAGGAAGTACTTACCTTGGAACAACTGACCAACGCAGAAGCAGAAATCATCCGGTACAGCCAAGCTCAATGCTTTCCGGAGGAGATTAATGCACTCTGCAATGGTAAGCCCATCAAGAAGAGCAGCCAGCTGTGCAAACTTGATCCTGTGTTTGAGGAGGGCATTCTGAGGGTAGGAGGGCGGCTAACTAAATCTGCCATGCCAGTGGACACAAAACATCCTGTGTTACTGTCCAAACATTCAAGAGTTGCAATTCTCATTCTGAGGGACATCCATGAGAAGCTCGGTCACTGCGGGCGCAACTACGTGTTATCACAGTTGAGAGAGAAGTTTTGGATTCCTCAGGCAACCTCAACCATCAGGAAGCTCATATCCAAATGCACAGTCTGCAGAAGACTACAGGGACGAGTTGGTGAACAGAAAATGGCACCTCTACCGGAGGATCGTCTTGTACCAGATAAGCCGCCATTCACCAGTGTTGGAATTGATTACTTCGGCCCATTTGAAGTGAAACAGGGCCGGGGCACTGTTAAACGGTATGGTGTTATGTTCACCTGCCTCACCATCAGGGCAATGCACATTGAGGTGGCAGAAAGTCTGGACACAAGTGCCTGTATCAATGTCCTTCGTCGATTTATAAGTAGAAGAGGACAGGTTAACACAATGCGATCCGACAACGGCACCAATTTTGTTGGTACCGAGAGAGAATTGAGAGAGGCACTGGAAAACCTGAACCAGTCAGAGATAGAGAAGTCAATGCAAAAGAGGGGCATCAAGTGGATTTTCAATAGTCCAGCCGCCTCGCATCAAGGAGGGATTTGGGAGCGGCAAATCCGTTCAGCACGTAAGATTCTCAGCGCTCTCGTAAAGGAACAAACCCTTACCGATGACAGCCTTCAAACACTTCTTTGTGAGGTTGAAAGCATCATAAATGGTCGACCCATAACAAGCGTGTCAGATGATCCACTCGACTTAGAACCTCTGACCCCCAACCATCTGTTGCTGATGAAGAATCAACCCAACTTCCCACCGGGAATCTTCAACCAGGATGATTTATACACAAGAAAGCGCTGGAGACAAGTACAATTTCTTGCGGATCTATTCTGGCGCAGATGGACTCGCGAATACTTACCCCTCCTTCAGGAACGCCAGAAGTGGACGAGCCAAAAGCGGAACTTTGAGCCTGGAGATGTGGTATTAGTAGTTGACAGTTCATCACCACGCAGCACGTGGACCATGGGAAGAATAATACAAACCTTACCTGACTCCAGTGGAACTGTACGTCGTGTGAAGTTGCAAACAAAAAACAGCACCCTGGAGAGATCTGTGCATAAGATATGCCTATTGCAAGAAGCCATATAGACCTGGAAAAGAGAAAAAAGTTATGAAAAAAGAAGAGAAAAAAAAGGACTGACTTAATGACTTTAATTGTTATTTATAGTTTATTGATGCATATTTAAGTTAATTGATAATTGTGCAATCTTACAGTATACACAATTAGGGGCCGGATATGTAAGGGCCATAAGGCATAAAAGTTAAAATGTGCCAAAATATGTACAGTTTATAATTGAAATGTATATTTTATTTAATTCATAATTCACATGATTGTGTAATTGCTGATTCTTAGAAAAGGATTTCTTATTTTAAAAATGTTTGATGACGCTCCCTTTGAGTGACGTAATGAGAGAGAACGTGCAGCACCAGTTTAGTCAGAGCTGCGCAAGGCACGGGAGCATATAGTTTTCTTACCGTACGTCCGTACATATTTTATTTGTAACCTTTTTATTTTCAAAGTAAAGACTCTTAAACTTAAAGAAAGTCTCATGTCGTGCGTGTGAAGAAATCACTGTGTCTGCAGCTCTAAGTGGTATTTTGGAAACGGAGGAAGAAGTGCCACTACACTAGGACTAAACCAGATCTAAACCAGGACTAAACCAGGTCTAAACCATGTCTAAACCAGGACTAAACCGGGTCTAAACCAGGACTAAACCAGGACTAAACCAGGACTAAACCAGATCTAAACCAGGACTAAACCAAGACTAAACCAGGACTGAACCAGGTCTAAACCAGGTCTAAACCAGATCTAAACCAGGACTAAACCAGGACTAAAGCAGGACTAAACCAGATCCAAAACAGGACTAAACCAGGTCGAAACCAGGACTAAACCAGGACTAAACCAGGTCTAAACCAGGACTAAAGCAGGTCTAAACCAGGACTGAACAAGAACTAAACCAGGACTGAAGCAGGACCAATCCAGGACTAAACCAGGACTAAACCAGGTCTAAACCAGGTCTAAACCAGGTCTAAACCAGGACTAAACCAGGACTAAACCAGGTCTAAACCAGGACTAAACCAGGTCTAAACCAGGTCTAAACCAGGTATAAACCAGGTCTAAACCAGGTCTAAACCAGGTCTAAACCAGGACTAAATCAGGACTAAACCAGGACTAAACCGGGACGGAGAATATGGTTATGGTTAATGGTGGCCAAAACCCACATTTGAAAAAAAAAAGTAAGGTGCGCTATTTAAGTAGAAAACACAAACAACCACACTATGCCATTGGAGAATAACTGAAAGCTCCCCGAAGCTCTGGTGCAGAGATATCTGCAGTCTGTTAAGCAAGGATTGTCAAAACTTATCTGACTGTAGCCGTGAAAGTCACCTAAACCATTGTGAGGCGGTAAAGTGATGCACTGGACATTATAGCACCTGTAAGAAATGAAAACTACTTTCACCACTGACCGGGACTGAACAAGGACTAAACCAGGACTGAACCAGGACCAATCCAGGACCAAACCAGAAGAATGAATAGAATATTTATTTATTGTCACAAGTACAACGAAATTGGTCCTCTGCATTTAACCCATCCTGTCATCAGGAGCAGTGGGCAGCACATTACTGCGCCCGGGGATCATCTCCATGATCTTCTTGCCTCGGCTTGGTCAGGACCTCAGCTGGAGAATCCTCCCACAGGTGGCTCAAGTCACAACAGGCCTTGATGTTTCTTCTCCCATGGGGGCTACCAGTGTCCGCAGACACTGGGGGCAAGGTGGGGTTAAGTGTCTTGCCCAAGGACACAACGGCAGCGCTCATCTGTGGGAGCTGGGATCACACACTGTCAAGCCGTCAAGAGCGGGATTCGAACCACCAACCCCTGGATCACTAGAGAAATGCTACTGCCGCCCACCCAACCAGATCCAAATCAGGACTAAACTAGGTCTAAACAAGGTCCAAACCAGGTCTAAACCAGGTCTAAACCAGGACCAAATCAGGACTAAATCAGGTCTAAACCAGATCCAAATCAGGACTAAACCAGGTCTAAACAAGGTCCAAACCAGGTCTAAACCAGGTCTAAACCAGATCCAAATCAGGACTAAACCAGGTCTAAACAAGGTCCAAACCAGGTCTAAACCAGGTCTAAACCAGGTCTAAACCAGGTCCAAACCAGGTCCAAACCAGTTCCAAACCAGGTCTAAACCAGGACCAAATCAGGACTAAATCAGGTCTAAACCAGGTCTAAACCAGGTCCAAACCAGGTCCAAACCAGGTCTAAACCAGGTCTAAACCAGGTCCAAACCAGGTCCAAACAAGGTCTAAACCAGGTCTAAACCAGGTCTAAACCAGATCTAAACCAGGTCTAAACCAGGTCCAAACTAGGTCTAAACCAGGACTAAACCAGGTCCAAACCAGGTCTAAACCAGGTCTAAACCAGGTCCAAACCAGGTCCAAACAAGGTCTAAACCAGGACTAAACCAGGTCTAAATCGGGTCTAAACCAGGTCTAAACCAGGTCCAAACCAGCTCTAAACCAGGTCTAAATCGGGTCGAAACCAGGTCTAAACCAGGACTAAACCAGGTCTAAATCGGGTCTAAACCAGGTCTAAACCAGGACTAAACCAGGTCTAAACCAGGACTAAACCAGGTCTAAACCAGGTCTAAACCAGGTCTAAACCAGGTCCAAACTAGGTCTAAACCAGGTCTAAACCAGGTCCAAACCAGGTCTAAACCAGGTCTAAACCAGGTCTAAACCAGGTCCAAACCAGGTCTAAACCAGGACCAAATCAGGACTAAATCAGGTCTAAACCAGGTCTAAACCAGGTCCAAACCAGGTCTAAACCAGGACTAAACCAGGTCTAAACCAGGACTAAACCAGGTCTAAACCAGGTCTAAACCAGGTCTAAACCAGGTCCAAACTAGGTCTAAACCAGGACTAAACCAGGTCTAAATTGGGTCTAAACCAGGTCTAAACCAGGACTAAACCAGGTCTAAACCAGGTCTAAACCAGGTCTAAACCAGGTCTAAACCAGGTCCAAACTAGGTCTAAACCAGGTCTAAACCAGGTCCAAACCAGGTCTAAACCAGGTCTAAACCAGGTCTAAACCAGGTCCAAACCAGGTCTAAACCAGGACCAAATCAGGACTAAATCAGGTCTAAACCAGGTCTAAACCAGGTCCAAACCAGGTCTAAACCAGGACTAAACCAGGTCTAAACCAGGTCTAAACCAGGTCCAAACTAGGTCTAAACCAGGACTAAACCAGGTCTAAATCGGGTCTAAACCAGGTCTAAACCAGGTCCAAACCAGCTCTAAACCAGGTCTAAACCAGGTCCAAACCAGGTCTAAACCAGGACTAAACCAGGTCTAAACCAGGACTAAACCAGGTCTAAACCAGGTCTAAACCAGGTCTAAACCAGGTCCAAACTAGGTCTAAACCAGGACTAAACCAGGTCTAAATTGGGTCTAAACCAGGTCTAAACCAGGACTAAACCAGGTCTAAACCAGGACTAAACCAGGTCTAAACCAGGTCTAAACCAGGTCTAAACCAGGTCCAAACCAGGTCTAAACCAGGACCAAATCAGGACTAAATCAGGTCTAAACCAGGTCTAAACCAGGTCCAAACCAGGTCTAAACCAGGACTAAACCAGGTCTAAACCAGGTCTAAACCAGGTCTAAACCAGGTCTAAACCAGGTCCAAACCAGGTCTAAACCAGGACTAAACCAGGACTAAACCAGGTCTAAACCAGGTCTAAACCAGGTCTAAACCAGGTCTAAACCAGGTCCAAACCAGGTCTAAACCAGGTCTAAACCAGGTCTAAACCAGGTCCAAACCAGGTCTAAACCAGGACCAAATCAGGACTAAATCAGGTCTAAACCAGGTCTAAACCAGGTCCAAACCAGGTCTAAACCAGGACTAAACCAGGTCTAAACCAGGTCTAAACCAGGTCCAAACTAGGTCTAAACCAGGACTAAACCAGGTCTAAATCGGGTCTAAACCAGGTCTAAACCAGGTCCAAACCAGCTCTAAACCAGGTCTAAATCGGGTCTAAACCAGGTCTAAACCAGGACTAAACCAGGTCTAAACCAGGTCTAAACCAGGTCTAAACCAGGACCAAATCAGGATTAAATCAGGTCTAAACCAGGTCTAAACCAGGTCCAAACCAGGTCCAAACCAGGTCTAAACCAGGTCTAAACAAGGTCCAAACTAGGTCTAAACCAGGTCTAAACCAGGTCTAAACCAGGTCCAAACTAAGTCTAAACCAGGTCTAAACCAGGTCCAAACCAGGTCTAAACCAGTACCAAATCAGGACTAAATCAGGTCTAAACCAGGTCCAAACCAGGTCTAAACCAGGTCCAAACCAGGTCTAAACTAGGTCTAAACCAGGTCTAAATCAGGTCTAAACCAGGACTAACCCAGGACTAAACCAGGACTAAACCAGGTCTAAACAAGGTCCAAACCAGGACTAAACCAGGTCTAAACAAGGTCCAAACCAGGTCCAAATCAGGACTAAACCAGGTCTAAACCAAGTCCAAACCAGGTCTAAACCAGGACTAAACCAGGTCTAAACCAGGACTAAACCAGGTCTAAACCAGGTCTAAACCAGGTCTAAACCAGGTCTAAATCAGGTCTAAACCAGGACTAAACCAGGACTAAACCAGGACTAAACCAGGTCTAAACCAGGTCTAAACCAGTTCCAAACCAGGTCTAAACCAGGTCTAAACCAGGTCTAAACAAGGTCCAAACCAGGTCTAAACAAGGTCCAAACCAGGTCTAAACCAGGTCTAAACAAGGTCCAAACCAGGTCTAAACCAGGTCTATAACAGGACTAAACCAAGTCCAACACCTGGATTTGTGTTTTGTTTTATTCACATGTTTCACACACAAACCTGCAGATTTAGCACGAGTTCTTCTCTCATGATGTCATCGTGTGGTGATACAGGAAGTGCTCCACTGTGTTTTTAAACTCCACACACCTTCACTAGAATAATTTGGATCATTTCAGTCCTGGAGTCGCCGATCTCGACTGAACTAAAGGTAAAAGTTCACTGTTCACTTGGAAACTCCCACCTGATGACATCACGAGTTGGAACAGAGCGTTTGGAGCTTTGGAGATGTTACAGACGAATAATAAAGAGTTCCTCAAACATGAGAATGAAACATACACAACTCCAGGTGTTTTTGAGGAGGAACATCAGAATTTTACGTCATTAAAGCTCAGAAGAGTCACTTTTGTGTGCTTCAGGAGTTTCAGGAGCTTCAGGCCTCGTGTTCCTCTGGTCACTCGGGCTCTCCTGGACCTCAGATTTGCAGCATGACGAATCTACAGTAATGAAAATAGAAAATATGAAAATAGCCTGGGCAGCTGACAGAGGCTATATAAAGTATAAAACATTTGAGTCACTTGAGGCACGCGACCCCCTCCTTGAGCCGCCACCTTAACATGGTGGAGGGGTTTGAGTGCCCGAATGATCCCGGGAGTTATGTTGTCGGGGGCTTTATGCCCCTGGTAGGGTCACCCAAGGCAAACAGGTCCTGGGGGATGGGTCAGACTAAGAGCGGTTCAGAAGCACTTTATGATGAGTAAGAGATCAAGGCCAGTTACGTCGCCCGGATTGGCGTCACCGGGGCCCCACCCTGGAGCCAGGACTGGGGTGGGAGCTCGCCAACGAGCGCCTGGTGGCCGGGCCTTTCCCCATGGGGCCCGGCCGGGCTCAGCCCGAAGGAGCAACGTGGGGCCGTCCTCCCGTGGACTCAACACCCGCAGGAGGATCCATAAGAGGCCAGTGCAGAGAGATCTGGGTGGCAGCCGAAGGCAGGGGCCTCGGCGACCAGATCTCCGGACATGGAGACTAGCTCTGGGGACATGGAATGTCACCTCGCTGGGGGAAAAGGAGCCTGAGCTCGTGCGGGAGGTTGAGCGTTACCGACTAGATATAGTTGGCCTCACCTCCACGCACAGCTTGGGCTCTGGAACCCAACTCCTTGAGGGGGGCTGGACGCTCCATTTCTCTGGCGTTGCCCGCAGGGAACGGCGGCGGGCTGGTGTGGGCCTGCTCATTGCCCCACAGCTCAGCCGCCGAGTGTTGGAATTCACCCCGGTGAACGAGAGGGTCGAGTCCCTGCGCCTTCGGCTCGGGGACAGGTCTCTCACTGTTGTGTCGGCCTACGGGCCGAACAGCAGTGCAGAGTACCCAGCCTTCTTGGAGTGCCTGGGAGGGGTACTGGACAGTGCACCGCCCGGGGACTCCGTTGTTCTCCTGGGGGACTTCAACGCCCACGTGGGCAACGACAGTGACACCTGGAGAGGGGTGATTGGGAGGAACGGCCTCCCTGCTCTGAACCCGAGCGGTGTTCTGTTACTGGACTTCTGTGCTATCCGCAGTTTGTCCATAACGAACACCATGTTCGAGCACAAGGGTGTCCACCAGTGCACGTGGCACCAGGACACCCTAGGACGGAGGTCGATGATCGACTTTGTTGTTGTGTCATTTGCCGCGTGTCTTGGACACTCGGGTGAAGAGAGGGGCAGAGCTGTCAACCGATCACCACCTGGTTGTGAGTTGGGTCCGCTGGCGGGGGAGGAAGCCGGAAAGACCTGGCAGGCCCAAGCGCATAGTGAAGGTCTGTTGGGAACGTCTGGCAGATCCCTCTGTCAGGGGTACCTTCAACTCACACCTCCGGGAAAGCTTCTCCCGGATTCCGGGGGAGGCTGGGGACATAGAGCCCGAATGGGCTTTGTTCTCGGCCTCTATTGTCGATGCGGCCGCCCGTAACTGTGGTTGTAAGGTCTGTGGTGCCTGTCGCGGCGGCAATCCCCGAACCCGGTGGTGGACACCGGAAGTAAGGGATGCCGTCAGGCTGAAGAAGGAGTCTTATCGGACCTTATTGGCTCGTGGGACTCCGGAGGCAGCCGACGGGTACCGGCGGGCCAAGCGTGCTGCAGCCCGGGCGGTCGCAGAGGCAAAAACTCAGGTTTGGGAGGAGTTCGGAGAGGCCATGGAGGAGGACTATCGGACGGTCTCAAAGAAATTCTGGCAAACCGTCCGGCGCCTCAGGAGGGGGAAGCAGTGCTTCACCAACACTGTTTATAATACTTTGAGGATCTCCTCAATCCCGCCGTCACGTCTTCCGAGGAGGAAGCAGAGGCTGGGGACTCGGGATCGGACTCACTCATCACCCTGGCTGAAGTCACTGAGGTGGTTGGAAAGCTCCTCGGTGGCAAGGCCCCGGGGGTGGATGAGATCCGTCCTGAGTATCTCAGGTCTCTGGATGTTGTAGGGCTGTCTTGGCTGACACGTCTGCAACATCGCGTGGCGGTCGGGGACAGTACCTCTGGACTGGCAGACCGGGGTGGTGGTCCCTCTGTTTAAGAAGGGGGACCGGAGGGTGTGTTCCAACTATCGGGGAATCACACTCCTCAGCCTTCCCGGTAAGGTCTATTCCAGGGTGCTGGAGAGGAGAATTCGACCGAGAGTCGAACCTCGGATTCAGGAGGAGCAGTGTGGTTTTCGTCCCGGCCAGGGAACACTGGACCAGCTCTATACTCTCCATCGGGTGCTCGAGGGTGCATGGGAGTTTGCCCAACCAGTCCACATGTGCTTTGTTGATCTGGAGAAGGCATTTGACCGTGTCCCTCGTGGGGTCCTGTGGAGAGTGCTCTGGGAGTACGGGGTTCGGGGCCCTTTGCTAAGGGCTGTTCGGTCCCTGTATGACCGGAGCAGGAGCTGTGTTCACATTGCCGGTAGTAAGTCGGACCTGTTCCCGGTGCATGTTGGACTCCACCAGGGCTGCCCTTTGTCACCGGTTCTGTTCATTATGTTTATGGACAGAATTTCTAGGCGCAGTCAGGGACCGGAGGGGATCCGGTTTGGGAACCACAGGATCTCATCTCTGCTGTTTGCAGACGATGTTGTCCTGATGGCTTCATCGAACCGGGACCTCCAGTGTGCACTGGGGCTGTTTGCAGCCGAGTGTGAAGCGGCTGGGATGAGGATCAGCTCTTTCAAATCCGAGGCCATGGTTCTCTACCGGAAAAAGGTGACGCCCTCTCCGGGTGGGTGGGGAGTCCTTGCCTCAAGTGGAGGAGTTCAAGTATCTCGGGGTCTTGTTCACGAGTGAGGGGAGGATGGAGCGTGAGATTGACAGGCGGATCGGTGCAGCGTCGGCAGTGATGCTGTCGTTGTACCGGACCGTTGTCAATTTACCGGTCAATCTACGTTCCTCCCTCACCTATGGTCATGAGTTCTGGGTAATGACCGAAAGGACGAGATCGCGGATACAAGCGGCCGAAATGAGTTTCCTCCGCAGAGTGGCTGGGCGCACCCTTAGAGATAGGGTGAGGAGCTCAGTCACACAGGAGGAGCTCGGAGTAGAGCTGCTGCCCCTCCACATGGAGAGGAGCAGCTGAGGTGGCTCGGGCATCTGTTCCGGATGCCTCCTGGTCGCCTCCCTCAGGAGGTGTTCCAGGCATGTCCCACCGGGAGGAGGCCTCGTGGAAGACCCAGGACACGCTGGAGGGACTATGTCTCCCGGCTGGCCTGGGAACGCCTTGGGGTCCCCCCGGAGGAGCTGGAGGAAGTGTCCGGGGTGAAGGAAGTCTGGGAGTCCCTGCTTAGACTGTTGCCCCCGCGACCCGGCCCCGGATAAGCGGAAGAAAATGGATGGATGGATGGATGGATGGGAGGCACGTGACCACAATACAACCCTGATGTGGTCTACAAGGATCTCCAGCCCTGATGTGGTCTACAAGGATCTCCAGCCCTGATGTGGTCTACAAGGATCTCCAGCCCTGATGTGGTCTACAAGGATCTCCAACCCTGATGTGGTCTACAAGGATCTCCAGCCCTGATGTGGTCTACAAGGATCTCCAGCCCTGATGTGGTCTACAAGGATCTCCAACCCTGATGTGGTCTACAAGGATCTCCAGCCCTGATGTGGTCTACAAGGATCTCCAACCCTGATGTGGTCTACAAGGATCTCCAACCCTGATGTGGTCTACAAGGATCTCCAACCCTGATGTGGTCTACAAGGATCTCCAACCCTGATGTGGTCTACAAGGATCTCCAGCCCTGATGTGGTCTACAAGGATCTCCAACCCTGATGTGGTCTACAAGGATCTCCAAATATCTCCACAAGGCCTTTAGATCTGTGTAGGGAGACAAAAAACTGTTCAGAGTAGAGTTTTAGTAGACAGTTTTCTGAGTTTTTGCAGTTTTTTGAGTTTTTGTGGACAGTTTTTGAGTGTTTGTAGACAGTTTTCTGAGTTTTGTAGTTTTTTCAGTTTTAGTAGACAGTTTTCTGAGTTTTAGGGACAGTTTTTTGAGTTTTTGTAGACAGTTTTCTGAGTTTTAGGGACAGTTTTTTGACCTTTTGTAGACAGATTTTTGAGTTTTTGTGGACAATTTTTTGAGTTTTTGTAGAAACTTTTTTGAGTTTTCGTAGAGTTTTTTGAGTTTTTGTAGACAGTTTTTTTTAGTTTATTAGACAGTTTTTTGAGTTTTAGTAGTTTTTTAACTTTTAGTAGACCGTTTTTTAAGTTTTAGTAGACAGTTTTCTGAGTTTTTGTAGACAGATTTTTGTAGATCAGACACTAGTACACTAGTACACGTCAGGGAGGACAGATTTTTTAGCACATTTTTGACATTTTGCTTAAGTTTTAGGAAAAAATCAATTACTTTCATTGATTTTGGTTTCTGGGAGCTGAAGCTTGCTAACAAACACTTTATAAATACACCTTAATTGCTTAATTACAAGAACGTAATTAATAATGAGCAAATTATTAGTTTATTAAAAATAATTTAGGTTTAGTAACTTCACTACTAATACTCCACTTAATTACTAAGTTGTTCATGCTTTATTAAGGTTAATTAAGGGGTCGTTATTATAAAGTGACCAAAAACTGGGACATAATTAAACTGTGAAACGAGAAAAGTTCTGCACTCAGCCCATTCAGTTTTCTGAGTTTTTGTAGAGTTTTTTTTTTTTTTTGTAAAGTTTTCTGTGATTTTTGTAGAGTTTTTTGAGTTTTAGTTCTGCACTCAGCCCATTCCTGACGAACATGAGTCAGTATAGTCACATTTTATTTGTGTTTTGGTCATTTTTGAGCAGATTTTCTGTATTTTACCAAAACAAATGACAGTTTATGTTTTTCTTTACTGTTGGCAGGGATCAAATTGGTCCAAAACAGGGACACTTGGGACATTGCTTGTTTAAAACTGGGACAAATCAGTTGTTTTGGATCAATCTGTTGGGACAGGGGGACACAGAGCTCAAAACTGGGACTGTCCTGGGTCAATAGGGACATCTGGTCACCCTGTATAAAGTGGTACACATAATTAATAGAAAGCAGCACTGCAATTCCTCATTTTTAGTTAAAGTTACAGGAAATCAGATTATTTTAGCGATTAAAAGAATAAAAAAGTGGCTTCTTGTTTTTATAATGAATTAAGTTTCAGTGGATTAGAGAAATGTTGAGATTAAAAACTACTTTGAGATTTAGTAGACAGATTTCTGAGTTTTTGTAGATAATTTTTTGAGTCTTAGTGGACAGTTTTCAGAATTTTAGCAGTTTGTTGAGTTTTTGTACAGATTTCTTAGTTCTTGTAGACATTTTTCTGAGTTTTTGCAGTTTTTTGAGTTTTTGTAGACAGTTTTCTGAATTTTAGCAGTTTTTTTTTAGTTTTTGTAGACAGGTTTTTGAGTTTTTGTTGAGTTTTTTGAGTTTATTAGACAGTTTTCTGAGTTTTAGCAGTTTTTTGGCTTTTTGTAGACAAATTTTTGAGTTTTTGTGGACAATTTTATGAGTTTTTGAAGAGTTTTGGAGTTTTTGTAGAAACTTTTTTGAGTCTTTGTAGAGTTGTTTGAGTTTTTGTAGACAGTTCCTGCACTTTAGATGATCATGCTGCTCTGGTATGTCTATATTTAAGTTTAAAGAGCTGAAAAATGTAAAAATGTCAAGTATGGTATTCCTGCAAAGCGGATGGGGCAGGACTCGGCTCTCCCGCAGCGGTTCTCGGCTCTGTGCACGGCTCTCGGCTCAAACATGTCTCCTGTTGGACCTTTAAAGCCTCTCCGTGTGGACAGACCGAGCCCCAGGACGAGCCCCAGGACCAGCCCGCCTCTCTGTTGATGTCCAGGAGCTTTAAGTGATGCTCTCACGGAAGAAAAGCAAAAACGAAGCGTCCAAACCCGCGGAGGTGCACGGGAAGTACGTGCGGAAGGAGACGTCTCCGCTCCTCCGAAGTGAGTAGCATTAGCATTAGCCACCGCTAGCGGCTAACAAAAGTTTATTTTTAGCTCGAAATGTTTTGTGTTTAATCCGCCAAACACACGCAGGTTTATGTGGAGTGTCCACGGAGGTGTTTCGGTGCGGGATAACGCGTCACTCATGTGTAATAAAGAGTTAATAAACACTTTTAGAGAAACACAACAAAGTGAGAGGCTAACTAGCATGCTAACCAAACACTGGCCGAGCTGCTAACGCGGAGGAGGGACAAAAACACGGGACAAAAGATGAGAAAAGTTCATTTGTGAGTGAAAAGAGCGGGGACAAAGTTTAGGACACGATTTTAAATGTACTGGGGTTGGAATTAGTCTGTTATTACATTTTAGTGAAGGACTTTTGTCTCCTCAGTGTGTGTCCTCAGTGTCTCCTGGGGACAGTTTGTGTTTGTCCACACGAGACAAACATAAACTGTCCACATGAGACAGATTGTGTTTGTCTCGTGTGGACAGTTTGTCTCATGAGGACAGTTTGTGTTTGTCTCATGAGGACAGTTTGTCTCATGTGGACAGTTTGTGTTTGTCTCATGAGGACAGTTTGTCTCATGTGGACAGTTTGTCTCATGTGGACAGTTTGTCTCATGAGGACAGTTTGTCTCATGTGGACAGTTTGTCTTTGACTCATGAGGACAGTTTGTCTCATGAGGACAGTTTGTCTCACGTGGACAGAAGACTGAGACTCTCTGAACTCCTGTGGATGAAAAAAAAAGACAAAGACATGTTGAAGTTGAAATGGAACCTTTAAATCCCACGTTTCTGTCTGATTAGAACAGTTAATAACAGGTTATACATAACAGTTAATAACAGGTTATATATAACAGTTAATAACAGTTAATAACAGGTTATATATAACAGTTAATAACAGTTAATAACAGGTTATACATAACAGTTAATAACAGTTAATAACAGGTTATACATAACAGTTAATAACAGGTTGTATATAACAGTTAATAACAGTTAATAACAGGTTATACATAACAGTTAATAACAGTTAATAACAGGTTGTATATAACAGTTAATAACAGGTTATACATAACAGTTAATAACAGTTAATAACAGGTTATACATAACAGTTAATAACAGGTTATACATAACAGTTAATAACAGGTTGTATATAACAGTTAATAACAGTTAATAACAGGTTATACATAACAGTTAATAACAGTTAATAACAGGTTGTATATAACAGTTAATAACAGGTTATATATAACAGTTAATAACAGGTTATACATAACAGTTAATAACAGTTAATAACAGGTTATATATAACAGTTAATAACAGGTTATATATAACAGTTAACAGTTACTAACAGGTTATATATAACAGTTAATAACAGGGTATATATAACAGTTAATAACAGTTAATAACAGGCTATATATAACAGTTAATGACAGGGTATATATAACAGTTAATAACAGGTTATATATAACAGTTAATAACAGTTAATAACAGGTTATATATAACAGTTAATAACAGTTAATAACAGGTTATATATAACAGTTAATAACAGGTTATATATAACAGTTAATAACAGTTAATAACAGGTTATATATAACAGTTAATAACAGGTTATATATAACAGTTAATAACAGTTAATAACAGGTTATATATAACAGTTAATAACAGTTAATAACAGGTTATACATAACAGTTAATAACAGTTAATAACAGGTTGTATATAACAGTTAATAACAGGTTATACATAACAGTTAATAACAGGTTATATATAACAGTTAATAACAGGTTATATATAACAGTTAATAACAGTTAATAACAGGTTATATATAACAGTTAATAACAGTTAATAACAGGTTATACATAACAGTTAATAACAGTTAATAACAGGTTATACATAACAGTTAATAACAGGTTATATATAACAGTTAATAACAGGTTATATATAACAGTTAATAACAGGTTATATATGACAGTTAATAACAGTTAATAACAGGTTATATATAACAGTTAATAACAGGGTATATATAACAGTTAATAACAGTTAATAACAGGTTGTATACAACAGTTAATAACAGGTTATATATAACAGTTAATAACAGGTTATATATAACAGTTAATAACAGGTTATATATAACAGTTAATAACAGTTAATAACAGGTTATATATAACAGTTAATAACAGGGTATATATAACAGTTAATAACAGTTAATAACAGGTTATATATAACAGTTAATAACAGGTTATATATGACAGTTAATAACAGGTTATATATAACAGTTAATAACAGTTAATAACAGGGTATATATAACAGTTAATAACAGGTTGTATACAACAGTTAATAACAGGTTGTATACAACAGTTAATAACAGGTTGTATATAACAGTTAATAACAGGTTATATATAACAGTTAATAACAGGTTATATATGACAGTTAATAACAGTTAATAACAGGTTATATACAACAGTTAATAACAGGGTATATATAACAGTTAATAACAGGTTGTATACAACAGTTAATAACAGGTTATATACAACAGTTAATAACAGTTAAAGGGATATGCCACCCCCAGGTCAAATTTGGGCATCTCCCCACAGTCCAGAGACTAAAATAAGTGGTGGAAAGCGTTTTCCTGCTCACCCAGCCATTGTCCGAGTCTGTCAGCACTGACCGCCGCGGTATTCGGTGCTCCTCCGCCTTAGACTGGAGTCTAACGTCGCCAACGGAAGATTTCGGCCAAAAGGAATTAATTTGCTCGATGCGTTTCTCAATTACTTTCTGTGTAGTGCGCATTCATATCGAGTGCAAATAAATGTGCAAATCAACACGGAGAGCTTGACTTGGTCATTTTGGGTGGGAACTATTTTTCAGTGCGGAAAAACAGAGACGAAGCACACACCACGCTGACAGGGGAATCCCTGTTACGCACCACGTTGGGAGTTCCCGGTACGCAGTGTGGTGTGTGCTTCGTCTGTGTTTTTCCGCACTGAAAAATAGTTCCCACCCAAAATGACCAAGTCAAGCTCTCCGTGTTGATTTGCACATTTATTTGCACTCGATATGAATGCGCACTACACACAAAGTAATTGGGAAAAGCATCGAGCAAATTAATTCCTTTTGGCCGAAATCTTTCTCTGGCGACGTTAGACTCCAGTCTAAGGCGGAGGAGCACCAGATACCGCGGCGGTCAGTGGCGACAGACTCGGACAATGGCTGGGTGAGCAGGAAAACGCTTTCCACCACTTATTTTAGTCTCTGGACTGTGGGGAGATGCCCAAGTTTGACCTGGGGGTGGCATATCCCTTTAATAACAGGGTATATATAACAGTTAATAAGAGGTTTTATATAAAGTTAATAAGAGGTTATATACAACAGTTAATAAGAGGTTATGTATAAAGTTAATAATAGTTTACATAACAGTTAATAAGAGGTTTTATATAAAGTTAATAAGAGGTTATATATAACAGGTTCTAACCGTTGAGAGTTTCCTGCCTCGCCCTCAGACCTCATGCCGTCGTTCATCCGTCACGGTCCCACGATGCCTCGGCGTTCCGAGGCTCCTCTCCCGGAGATGGGCCCCTCGTATGCCGTGGCCCCGAGCAGAGAGCCTGTGGTGCGCCGGACCCCAGTGCAGCGCCCCCCGCAGGAGATTGCACGCAGGTGAGGCTTCACCAGTGAGGAGAAAACGGTGATTCTGATCAGCAGCTCGGGGAGGTTGGTGGTTCAGGCGTTCTGTTGTTGTTGATCAAAACCAGAAAAGCCCCTCAGTGTTTGGGGGAAAACGGCGAGCTCCTGAGATGCTCTGGCCATTCGATGCAGCTTTAATTTATTTCATAGTTTTTGTAAAAATAAATGTATTTTTGGTGAAATGGTGCAGTGCTCTAACCTCGTTCTCTCGACCACAGAGAGAGCCATCGCCTGTCTGCCCCGCCGTACCTGCCCCGGAGTCTGGGGGACCTGCCCCGGGAATACGGGGGCTCCACTCAGTCCTTCCTGAGCGACGTGGGGCCCATGTCCGAGAACGGGGACGGGTCCCGGTACTACTACCCCGCCGACCTGTACTACAACCACCAACCCAACCAGCCCCCCCAGCAGGCCCAGCAGCCGCAGAGGAGGAGGCTCCAGGAGAACTTCCAGGATGACTTCAGATTCTGTGAGAGAAACGAGCTCAACGTTCAGAGACATCCGAGACAGCACACGCCCCCGGGACAGGGCCGGCCCACGGCAGGTGAGCAGACGAGGGGAAAAGTGTGGAATCACTCTGATCATCAGGGTTTAATGCAACTCACACACACTCTTCCTATTGGCCAGTCTCTGTAAGGCACTCTGGTGGAATCGGCCAATCAGAGTGAAGTGTGACCTCTCAGAAGAAGAAGAGGGATTTAGCTACACCTGAAGGAAATACAGAAATACTAGAGATATGTTTGTTTTTCTCAGAACGACAGTGACTCACTGATTTATGTATTTATTCAGTCCAGGGACGGGTACAAAGTAAGAGTGTTCATACCTCTCCTGGTTCAGTCCTGGTTTAGTCCTGGTTCAGTCCTGGTTCAGTCCTGGTTCAGTCCTGGTTCAGTCCTGGTTCAGTCCTGGTTCAGTCCTGGTTTAGACCTGGTTCAGTCCTGGTTCAGTCCTGGTTCAGTCCTGGTTCAGTCCTGGTTCAGTCCTGGCTCAGTCCTGGTTTAGTCCTGGTTTAGTCCTGGTTTAGTCCTGGTTTCGACCTGGTTCAGTCCTGGTTTAGTCCTGGTTCAGTCCTGGTTCAGTCCTGGTTTAGACCTGGTTCAGTCCTGGTTTAGTCCTGGTTTAGTCCTGGTTTATTCCTGGTTTGGTCCTGGTTTAGCCCTGGTTTAGCCCTGGTTTAGTCCAGGTTTAGTCTTGGTTTGGTCCTGGTTTAGTCCAGGTTTAGTCCAGGTTTAGTCCTGGTTTAGTCCTGGTTTATTCCTGGTTTGGTCCTGGTTTAGTCCTGGTTTATTCCTGGTTTGGTCCTGGTTTAGCCCTGATTTAGTCCTGGTTTAGTCCAGGTTTAGTCCTGGTGTGGTCTTGGTTTGGTCCTGGTTTAGTCCAGGTTTAGTCCAGGTTTAGTCCTGGTTTATTCCTGGTTTGGTCCTGGTTTAGTCCTGGTTTATTCCTGGTTTAGTCCTGATTTAGTCCTGGTTTATTCCTGGTTTGGTCCTGGTTTGGTCCTGGTTTAGTCCTGGTTTAGTCCTGGTTTAGTCCTGGTTTAGTCCTGCTTTAGTCCTGGTTTAGTCCTGGTTTAGTCCTGGTTTAGTCCTGGTTTAGTCCTGGTTTAGTCCTGCTTTAGTCCTGCTTTAGTCCTGGTTTAGTTTTGGTTTACTCCTGGTTTAGTCCTGGTTTAGTCCTGCTTTAGTCCTGCTTTAGTCCTGGTTTAGTTTTGGTTTACTCCTGGTTTAGTCCTGGTTTATTCCTGGTTTATTCCTGGTTTGGTCCTGGGTTAGTCCTGCTTTAGTCCTGGTTTAGTCCTGGTTTAGTCCTGGTTTAGTCCTGCTTTAGTCCTGCTTTAGTCCTGGTTTAGTTTTGGTTTAGTCCTGGTTTATTCCTGGTTTATTCCTGGTTTGGTCCTGGGTTAGTCCTGCTTTAGTCCTGGTTTAGTTTTGGTTTACTCCTGGTTTATTCATTCATTCATTCATTCATTTTCTTCCGCTTTTCCATTTTCTGGGTCGCGGGGGCAGCAGTCCAAGCAGTGTTCTGCTGCCCAGAACACAATGCACCAGCCCCCATGAATCCTTCCGCGGGTGGTGGGTCCACAGGAGGAGGGGGGTCCTGGTTTAGTCCTGGTTTATTCCTGGTTTAGTCCTGGTTTAGTCCTGGTTTAGTCCTGGTTTGGTCCTGGGTTAGTCCTGGTTTAGTCCTGGTTTATCATCAGTTTTGAAGAGGACTGATCAGATGTGAGCGTGGTCATTGATATGGACAGAGTGTTCGATTTTAAAACCCTGGAAATGTTTTGTAAAAGTGTGTGAAGAATTGTTCTCAGAGTGACACCTGCTCAGGGACTGTTCTGAACGTTCCAGTTCACAAATTCTCTGAAATCCATTCATTTCAAAGTGATGAGACAAACTCGGGAGGATTCCTTTTGGTTTCATCATTTACTCCACTCGTTCAGCAGAAAATTAGACCTGAAACAAAATCCAGATTAAAGGTTTAAGATAATCTAGAATAAAAACTGCCACTATAAAACCATGAGTGGAAAGTATTTGATTGAGAAAATGTAAAAATACTGACAGCATATGGTGGATATGTGAAATCAGATAAGAAGAATAATCAGATAACCTGATAGTTAAATCAGATTTTGGTCACTGGAGAATCAGAAACACCTATAGACTTGTGAACTGATTTTGAGAAAGTGTTGTATTTGGAATACAAAGTGCAATGAAATTGAACTTTTTCAGTCTTTGATTTCATCGTCTTTACTGTGTGGTGTTAAGGTTCGTTTGCTCTTTTTGCACAATGCTCCTTGTCCAAATCTGCACAGGTGTGAAACACTCAGAAATCAGATGGAACTGTACATGACATCTGACGCCAGAAACTAGATTATGATCAGATTAAAGGTGCATGTAAACATAGCGACTGATGAACAGTATCAGTATCAGTCCCTCTTTCAGCTCACATAGGCCGTTTCCCAATTCAGCGACGGCACGCTTGTGAGTGTGCACTCGGTCTGTCGTCGAGACGGCGCACACTCGCTCTGTCCTTAGTGCACTACGTTTCTCACATGGGCGTCTGCGAAATGGAACAGGTCCCGCCTCAGCTCAATGAGCCGGGTGGTCTGCTCCTTGTTCCCTAAAGACAAAAATATTATACTATTGCGACTAGTAATACTTGGAATTGGGACATGGCCAATGTTCCCCCTCATTTTGAATGTGTCTGAGCAAACACACTAACTCCACATCCGAAATGCCCCCCCCCCCAGTACGTGAACCAGTACGTATATTTTATAGTGACGTCGCAACTCTCACATGTGGATGTCGCTGGCGAATCGGTCTTTGTAGTCATATATCCTCCTGCGCTGTGCATGCTGGGGCTTTTAAGTGTGCGAACCGTGCATGTTTGCACGCTTGGTCCACGCCCCGATTTCCATGGAAACGACGGCGCCGTTCAGAGCTCGTCTCGACGGTGCAGGGGGAAAAAAACGAATGGAACGGCGCTTGTCGCGCCGGATATGACGCATATCCCGTTCCAAGGACGCTCACAAGTGTGCCGTCGGTGAATTGGGAAACGGCCACCGTCTGTTCCTCGTACTTTGTCAGTGTCTAAATGTTTTCCAAAGAAAGGTGGTGCAGAGAAACTCTGGGAGACTGAAGTATTTTGGTGAACTGTAGTTTTTCATAATGTGATGAATCCTGGAGGAAGGAGATGGTTTGTGAGACACTGAACTGCTCCTGTAACATAAGATCCACTTCATGGTTCTGATGTTCAGATGTTCAGAGGTTTGCATTTGCAGTTAGAGACCGCGGCTCTGTTCAAATGGAAAATCACTTCGCTCTTTGTAACTTTAGTCTCTCCCGATGCCTCGTGAGCTGAATCTGTGATCATGTTTTTCTGTGGGATTATTGGAGAGGAACATCGTGGAGCCTGTGGCTTTTGGCCGTGACAATAGATTCGATTTGATTTCTGTCGCTGTTTTACCAATCCAATCCAACTTTATTTCTATAGCACAACAGTTTCCAAAGTGCTGCACATAAAATCAATAAAACTTCACTAAAAACATTACTAAAATAGCAATAAATAAAGTGATAATAAAATAACTAAAAACAAAAGCAATTATAAAAAACACAGAAGAGCACACAACTCACGCGGTTTTAAAAGCCAGAGAATAAAAGTGGGTCTTAAGACGAGACTTAAAACTCTCCAGTGTGGGGGCAGTTTTGACATGAGGGGACAGAGCGTTCCATAACTTGGGGCCAACCACAGAGAAAGCCCTGGGCCCCCGAGTTTTAAGTCTAGTCTTAGGGCCCACGAGCTGGAGCTGCCCTCTGACCTCAGAGCACCGGGCTGTAGATTTGGATGAGGTCAGAGATGTATTTTGGGGCCAGTCCATTCAAAGCTTTAAAAACAAACAATAAAATCTTACAATCAATCCTAAAACGAACAGGAAGCCAGTGCAAAGACGCAAGAATAGGGGAGATGTGCTCATATTTCTTCCATCCTGTTATAAGGCGCAGCAGCATTCTGGACTAACTGCAGTCGATAAAGTGCGTTTTGATTAATTCCAGAATAAAGTGCGTTTACCTCTTCGTTTAAACCCGAGCTCAGAAGTGGAGCAGAGCTGGGCCTGGTCCAGACTTGGACAGAGACCGCTGGAAACACCAGGGCCCACAGGGGGGCAGACATCACTCTAGTGCAGAACTGTCAATAGACTGTCGGGCCAGGCCGGGCCACTAGGGGGCCACCTCGGTGCTAATAGCCCCGGCCCACTAGCCCCATGCCCTGAGACCAGTTAAGTTCACAGTGTTCGGCTTCAGCCTCTCCGTGTTATGCCCCATTTACGAAAACGTCACTGATACAGCCCATTTTGAAACAGGATAGGCGGGGATTCAGGAGCGCGATGACAGAAGACGATTTGTATATGTCCAGGTATCAGACCAACAAATACTGCCAATACCTCTGACTACGAACACTACAACACTCATAATGAACGCTATGGAAGTATGCCGCAGTATGCTTCATGACGTCCTCGTTTCTGCAAACCCCGTCGAGTCTTCTGTCCAGACAGTGAGGACCGCACGGACATCTTCAGCTGACCAGAATTGGCGATCCATCTTCTTACTTTTTTTTTTGTGACGGTAATGAAGGTACAGGTAATGCTCTGCCATCTTCGCTTTATTTTGCTTCCAAATGTTGGCCCCGCCCTGACCTTGACCCCGCCTCTGGCCCCTCTTGGCCCGTCGTTTTGCTCGGGCCAGAAATCGCGGTCCATTAGCCCCAAGATCCTGGCCCCTGTTGGCACCTGGCCCTGGACGTGTGAAAGCGATTAGCCCCGATACGCCCCGTTGACTCGGCTTTGGCAAGACACTTCACCCGCCTTGCCCAGTTTGAATGTGGTGTTGGTGGGAGGGGCTCAGATTGGCAGCCTCTCTTCTGTCAGTCTGTCTCAGGGCAGGTGTGGCTACAGTAGGAGCTGATTTTGATGGAATGAAGGAAAAACGGCCAAAACCGTAAAGGGAGATTTATGTAAAAGTGAAATGTCTTTAGTCTCTGCTCCGTGCATGTTCATGGCTCATGTTCTGGTTTAATCCTGGATAAGTCCTGATTAAGTCCTGGTTTAGTCCTGGTTTAGTTCTGCTTAAGTCCTGATTAAATCCTGGTTTAATCCAGGTTTAGTCCTGGTTTAGTCCTGGTTAAATCCAGGGTAAGTCCTGATTTAGTCCTGGTTAAATCCAGGTTTAGTCCTGGTTTAGTCCTGATTAAATCCAGGGTAAGTCCAGGTTTAGTCCTGATTAAGTCCTGGTTAAATCCAGGTTTAGTTCTGGTTTAGTCCTGGTTAAATCCAGGGTAAGTCCAGGGTAAGTCCAGGTTTAGTACTGGTTTAGTCCTGGTTAAATCCAGGGTAAGTCCTGATTTAGTCCTGGTTAAATCCAGGGTAAGTCCTGGTTTAGTCCTGGTTAAGTCCTGGTTAAATCCAGGTTTAGTCCTGGTTTAGTCCTGGTTAAATCCAGGGTAAGTCCAGGTTTAGTCCTGATTAAGTCCTGGTTAAATCCAGGTTTAGTTCTGGTTTAGTCCTGGTTAAATCCAGGGTAAGTCCTGATTTAGTCCTGGTTAAATCCAGGGTAAGTCCAGGTTTAGTCCTGATTAAGTCCTGGTTAAATCCAGGTTTAGTTCTGGTTTAGTCCTGGTTAAATCCAGGGTAAGTCCTGATTTAGTCCTGGTTAAATCCAGGGTAAGTCCTGGTTTAGTCCTGGTTTAGTCCTGGTTAAATCCAAGTTTAGTCCTGGTTTAGTCCTGGTTAAATCCAGGGTAAGTCCAGGGTAAGTCCAGGTTTAGTACTGGTTTAGTCCTGGTTTAGTCCTGGTTAAACCCTGTTTGGCTTCACAGCAGACGTGTTCCTCTGGAGCAGCTGCTACAGGCTGTGTCCAACTCCACACACTTCACGTTTCAGTCTCAAACCCTGACTAAATATCTCCTGTCCACGGGCTCTTCTTATGTGGAGTCCTGGAGTTTAGACCTTTACAAACCCACGTCATTCTGGGCTTGTGTCTTTTACATTTGTCCTGCTTCTGTGACTCCTCAGATTCCTGCTTTTTCCACAAAAAACAAAAAACAAATGACCTTTAGACTTTTACATTCCTTTTTAAATTCCTCTTTTCCCTCATGAAATATATGAGCGTTCCTCACAGCTGTTTTTGCTGTTTTATACAGACAGACAATACAGGACTGAACGAGGTCTAAACCAGAACTGAACGAGGTCTAAACCAGGACTGAACGAGGTCTAAACCAGAACTGAACGAGGTCTAAACCAGGACTGAACGAGGTCTAAACCAGAACTGAACGAGGTCTAAACCAGGACTGAACGAGGTCTAAACCAGGACTGAACAGGGGTCTAAACCAGGACTGAACGAGGTCTAAACCAGAACTGAACGAGGTCTAAACCAGGACTGAACGAGGTCTAAACCAGAACTGAACGAGGTCTAAACCAGGACTGAACGAGGTCTAAACCAGGACTGAACGAGGTCTAAACCAGAACTGAACGAGGTCTAAACCAGGACTGAACGAGGTCTAAACCAGAACTGAACGAGGTCTAAACCAGGACTGAACGAGGTCTAAACCAGGACTGAACAGGGGTCTAAACCAGGACTGAACGAGGTCTAAACCAGAACTGAACGAGGTCTAAACCAGGACTGAACGAGGTCTAAACCAGAACTGAACGAGGTCTAAACCAGGACTGAACGAGGTCTAAACCAGAACTGAACGAGGTCTAAACCAGGACTGAACGGGGTCTAAACCAGGACTGAACGGGGTCTAAACCAGAACTGAACGGGGACTGAACCGGGTCTCAACCAGGACTGAACGGGGTCTCAACCAGGACTGAACGGGGTCTAAACCAGGACTGAACGATGTCTAAACCAGCACTGAACGAGGTCTAAACCAGGACTGAACGAGGTCTAAACCAGGACTGAACGGGGTCTAAACCAGGACTGAACGAGGTCTAAACCAGGACTGAACGAGGTCTAAACCAGGACTGAACGAGGTCTAAACCAGGACTGAACGGGGTCTAAACCAGGACTGAACGAGGTCTAAACCAGGACTGAACAGGGGTCTAAACCAGGACTGAACGAGGTCTAAACCAGGACTGAACAGGGGTCTAAACCAGGACTGAACGAGGTCTAAACCAGAACTGAACGAGGTCTAAACCAGGACTGAACGGGGTCTAAACCAGGACTGAACGGGGTCTAAACCAGGACTGAACGGGGTCTAAACCAGGACTGAACGAGGTCTAAACCAGGACTGAACGAGGTCTAAACCAGGACTGAGCAGGGTCTAAACCAGGACTGAACGGGGTCTAAACCAGGACTGAACGAGGTCTAAACCAGGACTGAACGGGGTCTAAACCAGGACTGAACGGGGTCTAAACCAGGACTGAACGGGGTCTAAACCAGAACTGAACGAGGTCTAAACCAGGACTGAACAGGGGTCCAAACCAGGACTGAACGGGGTCTAAACCAGGACTGAACGGGGTCTAAACCAGGACTGAACGGGGTCTAAACCAGGACTGAACGAGGTCAGGACTGAACGAGGTCTAAACCAGGACTGAACGAGGTCTAAACCAGGACTGAGCAGGGGTCTAAAACAGGACTGAACGGGGTCAGGACTGAACGAGGTCTAAACCAGAACTGAACGGGGTCTAAACCAGGACTGAACGGGGTCTAAACCAGGACTGAGCGAGGTCTAAACCAGAACTGAACGGGGTCTAAACCAGGACTGAACGGGATCTAAACCAGGACTGAGCAGGGGTCTAAACCAGGACTGAAAAGGGTCTAAACCAGGACTGAACGAGGTCTAAACCAGGACTGAACGAGGTCTAAACCAGGACTGAAAAGGGTCTAAACCAGGACTGAACGAGGTCTAAACCAGGACTGAACGAGGTCTAAACCAGGACTGAACGGGGTCTAAACCAGGACTGAAAAGGGTCTAAACCAGGACTGAATGAGGTCTAAACCCGGACGGAACGAGGTCTAAACCAGGACTGAGCAGGGGTCTAAACCAGGACCGAACGGGGTTTAAACCAGGACTGAACGAGGTCTAAATCAGGACTGAACAGGGTCTCAACCAGGACTGAACGAGGTCTAAACCAGGACTGAACGAGGTCAGGACTGAACGAGGTCTAAACCAGGACTGAACGAGGTCTAAACCAGGACTGAGCAGGGGTCTAAACCAGGACTGAACGAGGTCTAAACCAGGACTGAGCAGGGGTCTAAACCAGGACTGAAAAGGGTCTAAACCAGGACTGAAAAGGGTCTAAACCAGGACTGAACAAGGTCTAAACCAGGACTGAACGGGGTCTAAACCAGGACTGAACGAGGTCTCAACCAGGACTGAACGAGGTCTAAACCAGGACTGAACGAGGTCAGGACTGAACGAGGTCTAAACCAGGACTGAACGAGGTCTAAACCAGGACTGAACGGGGTCTAAACCAGGACTGAACGAGGTCTAAACCAGGACTGAACAGGGGTCTAAACCAGGACTGAACGAGGTCTAAACCAGAACTGAACGGGGACTGAACCGGGTCTCAACCAGGACTGAACGGGGTCTCAACCAGGACTGAACGGGGTCTAAACCAGGACTGAACGATGTCTAAACCAGCACTGAACGAGGTCTAAACCAGGACTGAACGAGGTCTAAACCAGGACTGAACGGGGTCTAAACCAGGACTGAACGAGGTCTAAACCAGCACTGAACGAGGTCTAAACCAGGACTGAACGGGGTCTCAACCAGGACTGAACGGGGTCTAAACCAGGACTGAACGAGGTCTAAACCAGGACTGAACGGGGTCTAAACCAGGACTGAACGAGGTCTAAACCAGGACTGAACAGGGGTCTAAACCAGGACTGAACGAGGTCTAAACCAGGACTGAACGAGGTCTAAACCAGGACTGAACGGGGTCTAAACCAGGACTGAACGAGGTCTAAACCAGGACTGAACAGGGGTCTAAACCAGGACTGAACGAGGTCTAAACCAGGACTGAACAGGGGTCTAAACCAGGACTGAACGAGGTCTAAACCAGAACTGAACGAGGTCTAAACCAGGACTGAACGGGGTCTAAACCAGGACTGAACGGGGTCTAAACCAGGACTGAACGGGGTCTAAACCAGGACTGAACGAGGTCTAAACCAGGACTGAACGAGGTCTAAACCAGGACTGAGCAGGGTCTAAACCAGGACTGAACGGGGTCTAAACCAGGACTGAACGAGGTCTAAACCAGGACTGAACGGGGTCTAAACCAGGACTGAACGGGGTCTAAACCAGGACTGAACGGGGTCTAAACCAGAACTGAACGAGGTCTAAACCAGGACTGAACAGGGGTCCAAACCAGGACTGAACGGGGTCTAAACCAGGACTGAACGGGGTCTAAACCAGGACTGAACGAGGTCAGGACTGAACGAGGTCTAAACCAGGACTGAACGAGGTCTAAACCAGGACTGAGCAGGGGTCTAAAACAGGACTGAACGGGGTCAGGACTGAACGAGGTCTAAACCAGAACTGAACGGGGTCTAAACCAGGACTGAACGGGGTCTAAACCAGGACTGAGCGAGGTCTAAACCAGAACTGAACGGGGTCTAAACCAGGACTGAACGGGATCTAAACCAGGACTGAGCAGGGGTCTAAACCAGGACTGAAAAGGGTCTAAACCAGGACTGAACGAGGTCTAAACCAGGACTGAACGAGGTCTAAACCAGGACTGAAAAGGGTCTAAACCAGGACTGAACGAGGTCTAAACCAGGACTGAACGAGGTCTAAACCAGGACTGAACGGGGTCTAAACCAGGACTGAACGAGGTCTAAACCCGGACGGAACGAGGTCTAAACCAGGACTGAGCAGGGGTCTAAACCAGGACCGAACGGGGTCTAAACCAGGACTGAACGAGGTCTAAACCAGGTCTGAACAGGGGTTTAAACCAGGACTGAACGAGGTCTAAATCAGGACTGAACAGGGTCTCAACCAGGACTGAACGAGGTCTAAACCAGGACTGAACGAGGTCAGGACTGAACGAGGTCTAAACCAGGACTGAACGAGGTCTAAACCAGGACTGAGCAGGGGTCTAAACCAGGACTGAAAAGGGTCTAAACCAGGACTGAAAAGGGTCTAAACCAGGACTGAACAAGGTCTAAACCAGGACTGAACGGGGTCTAAACCAGGACTGAACAGGGGTCTAAACCAGGACTGAACGAGGTCTAAACCAGGACTGAACGAGGTCAGGACTGAACGAGGTCTAAACCAGGACTGAACGAGGTCTAAACCAGGACTGAACGAGGTCTAAACCAGGACTGAACGAGGTCTAAACCAGGACTGAACAGGGGTCTAAACCAGGACTGAACAAGGTCTAAACCAGGGGTCTCAACCAGGACTGAACGGGGTCTAAACCAGGACTGAACGGGGTCTAAACCAGGACTGAACGGGGTCTAAACCAGGACTGAACGGGGTCTAAACCAGGACTGAACGGGGTCTAAACCAGAACTGAACGAGGTCTAAACCAGGACTGAAAAGGGACTGAACGAGGTCTAAACCAGGACTGAACGAGGTCTAAACCAGGACTGAAAAGGGTCTAAACCAGGACTGAACGGGGTCTAAACCAGGACTGAACGGGGTCTAAACCAGGACTGAACGGGGTCTAAACCAGAACTGAACGAGGTCTAAACCAGGACTGAACGAGGTCTAAACCAGGACTGAGCAGGGGTCTAAAACAGGACTGAACGGGGTCAGGACTGAACGAGGTCTAAACCAGGACTGAACGAGGTCTAAACCAGGACTGAGCAGGGGTCTAAACCAGGACTGAAAAGGGTCTAAACCAGGACTGAAAAGGGTCTAAACCAGGACTGAAAAGGGTCTAAACCAGGACTGAACGAGGTCTAAACCAGAACTGAGCAGGGGTCTAAACCAGGACTGAAAAGGGTCTAAACCAGGACTGAAAAGGGTCTAAACCAGGACTGAAAAGGGTCTAAACCAGGACTGAACGAGGTCTAAACCAGGACTGAACTTGGACTAAACAGTAAATCTGGAATAAACTATGACTAGACCAAAAAGTTGGGATTCTTTGTTGGTTTTGTCTCTAAATGTGTGATTTTTGTCTCGAGGCATCGGCCGGATCCAGGCCAAGTCCCTGGGGAACCTGTCCAGCCTGACCCAGGAGGACCTCCCCCTGCCCCCGGGCTGGACCGTGGACTGGACCATCCGAGGGAGGAAGTACTACATCGACATGAACACCAACACGACTCACTGGAGCCACCCGCTGGAGAGAGAGGGACTGCCCCCGGGCTGGGAGAAGGTGGAGTCGGCCGAGTTTGGGGTTTACTACGTCCACCATAACACCAAGAGCGCTCAGTACAGACATCCGTGTGCCCCCAGGTCCGGCAACCGTTATTGATCATTATTTATTTACAACTCATGTTTGATTTCCTTTGCATTGATCCACACAGGAAAGTGTTTCAAGTCCTGGTTAAAGTCCTGGTTAAGTCCTAAACAATTTCCCTTGTGGATCAATAAAGTTTGTCTATGTCTAAGTCCTGGTTTAGTCCTGGTTAAATCCTGGTTTAGTCATGGTTTAGTCATGGTTTAGTCCTGGTTCAGTCCTGGTCTGGTCCTGGTTCAGTCCTGGTCTGGTCCTGGTTCAGTCCTGGTCTGGTCCTGGTTTAGCCCTTGTTTAGTCCTGGTTTAGTCCTGATTTAGTCCTGGTCTGGTCCTGGTTTAGTCCTGGTCTGGTCCTGGTTTAGTCCCGGTTCAGTCCTGGTTTAGTCCTGATTTAGTCCCCGTCTGGTCCTGGTTTAGGCCTGGTTCAGTCCTGGTTTAGTCCTGGTTTAGACCTGTTTTTTTCCTGGTTTAGTCCTGCAATATCGTTTTTCCAACATGCTATCGTGCAATATTGTTTTCCCAATGTGCAATATTGTTTTTTCAATATCGTTTTTCCAACGTGCAAGTATTGTTTTTTTCAATTCTCTCCCTATCACTGTTTTTATTATTATTATTGGGGGCTAGGCACCTTCAAAGCGAGCACACATACATACAGTGCGCTCCGCCGGAGCGGGCCTAGTTTGGGTTTTTTTTCATTTCCTTCTTTGAACTTTTTGGATAATTTTGGCTTCTCAGCTCCTTTTGGTTGTTGGCTCACCTCCTCCCAGCGCCCCGGCTGCGGGGGTGGCGGTTTCACTGTGCCCCGTGAGCTTTGCTCCCCCCCGGA
This sequence comes from Paratrypauchen microcephalus, assembly GCA_036785185.1. NCBI lineage: Eukaryota > Metazoa > Chordata > Actinopteri > Gobiiformes > Gobiidae > Paratrypauchen > Paratrypauchen microcephalus. The sequence continues at coordinate 2,420,979 of JAVJIX010000115.1, read as the reverse complement.
CGGGCAGCGCAATGGCAACCCCCGCAGGGCCCCGAGGCCCGGCGGCGAAGGAATGAGGATCGTACCAGGAAAAATGGTGGCGATGCGAGGGAGAATATGGGTGTAGAATACCGTAAAGATCCTTCTGGACCTGGTGGGTGGAGCGGGCCTGTCCCCTATGGCTTTTCTGAAGACCGCACAGGAGATATGTGGGACTGTGCTTGGCTGCCGCATGGTGACCAAGGATAAGTACGAGATAACGGTGGCGTCCCAGGCAGCCAAGGAAAAGCTGCTGGATGGGTTCCGGATCGGCGACACCAGGGTCCATGGGCGAGCCATCGGCAGGGACGAGATGGGCCTGCCGCTGTACGTCCGGGATGAGGAAATCGTGCAGAAGCTCAACTCCTGGGGAGTCTCCGCTGTTTCCGGGATACGGAGGAAAGTGTGGCCGGGGACTGGCATCGCGGACGGCACCAGGTTTGTGAGGGTGCGTTTCACTGCCGCTGTCAGGTCTCTGCCGTATTCTGTCAGGTTCGACACTGAGGAGGGGCCTGCGTACTTTAGAGTCATACACGACAATCAGGTGAAGCTGTGCAGAGGATGTCTCCAGCCGGGCCATGTGTTGCGTGAGTGCCCTGGCTTCCTGTGTAGGAAGTGTGGGGGTCAGGGGCATTACGCCCGGGAGTGCGCGGGGCCCAGGGCCGAGTGCTCGGGCCGCCGTGACTCTGGCCAAGGGGAGCGGAGCGCGGGAGGTGATGGTGGCGGCCCTGCAGCTGGGGCTGGACCCGCCCCCTCCTCCGTCGCCTCGAGTCGGGACGGTGAGCCTGTCCAGGATGCTGTGATTCAGAGTGCACAGGCACTCGTGACAGTGAGGGATGAGGGGCTGCCTCCACGCGCCTCCTCTTCGCGGGGTGGTGAGGCTGAGGGGGGCCTCCGCCCTGTAGCCGTGGCGGCGGGAGCTGAGCCGAATGCTGCTACGGATGCTGCTGCAGTCCAGCGCCTCGCCCCCGGAGCGGGGGGAGCGGCGCGGCCTGGGGTCCGGGCCCCCAAGTCTGGCCGCACCCGGAAGACGAACAGGGCGAAGCTCAGATCTCGGACCATGGGGGACGAGTCCCTCCAGCCCTCGTCCGCTCCAGCCCCGTGTGATATGGTCTCCGCTCCGGGCCCGTGTGATCAGATCTCCGCTCCGGGCCCGTGTGGTCAGCTCCGGGCCCGTGTGGTCCGGTCTCCGCTCCGGACCCGTGTGGCCCGCTCTCCGCTCCGAGCCCGTGTGGTCCAGCCTCTGCGAGCCCCTCTGGGCCCGCTACCACGTGTGCGGGCGCGGTGGGAAAGCGGATGGACTTCTGCAGTGGCGATGTTGAAGCGGACCTTGATGATGTTAGACAAAGCGTTAAGAGGCTCCGAAGGTCCTCTGAGTGCGCCGAGGCTCCGGGGCGCATCTGATAGGTCCCTTCCCCTCATCTCTTCTTTATGGCACTCTCCCTGGTCTCACTTAACGCGTGCGGTCTGAGGAGCGGGGTCCGGATGCGGAGTGCGATCCACGACTCTACCTGGGACGTACTGTGCATTCAGGAAACTGGGTGGGGAGTCGAGCATGCAAGCGGGGTGGAGGCGATGCGCGTCGGCGAAGTGTACTGCGCCCTGGGCTCCGTGCACTCCCGGGGTGTGGCTGTTCTGGTTAAGCCAGGGGTGCTGGGGGAGTCCGCGCTGGTTTACGCGGACCCGTTCGGTCGCTTTTTAGTGATTGATTTTGTACGCGGCCCTCTTAAGATCCGCCTCATAAATATCCATGCGCCGAATGATGAGATGGAAAGGAAGAGGTTCTTCGTCAGCATTTTCTCCTTCGTAAACGAATCCACAATTATAATAGGGGATTTTAACGTGGTCCTCTCAGAAAATGACCTTGGACCAATTAACTCATTCACTGCCGGCCTGTTTTCAGAATTCTAACCCCAGAGTGCCACAGGTTTCAGTAGAATTTCACTGATTTTCCAAGACCCACAGAATACTGAGTTCTTTGACTATATAAACATGGGACACATCAAAATAAAGTGTCGACTCTCTTCTTTCACCTGGAAAAAAAATTATGTTTCTAACCTTTTCGGTTCTCAAATAACTGATAGTAGAACATAGGGAAGTTTCAGCAAAAACACTGGTTTTTGAGCAAGAAATGGAGAAAACGAGCGTTTAGTTCAGAGAAGGATTTCGAGCAGATCAGTGACTTTGACATCAATATTTATCGATTTAGTGACACCTCAAACATCTAAAATAACAGAGAAAGAGATTTTTGATGACAAAGTACATTTTTTATTTACAAATATAAGAATATAAGGCTCTGTGAATCCTTCAACTCAATTGTGCCAAGAGATGTTTACAGGATATAATCTCTTTTCATATAAAATAGAACTTTGTCACTTCACAACAATATTGAGGCTCAGAGTACACACTCATATACACACACACACACGCACCTACACACACACACACACACACATATATACGTATATGTACATACACACAAGCCCATGCATAAACCTTTACACACACACAGCTACACACGCACATACACACACGCGCGCGCCGCACGCGCGCGTACACACGCACGCACGCACACACACACACACATATAAACTCAATTCTTCTCATCTCGTGCCTCTTTGGAGAGCAGAATCCAAGTCAGTAAACTTCTTTGGCACTGTCTCTCTGCTCTGCTGCGCAGAGTTCTAGTCCCCCTGCTCCGCGCAGCGCGATCAGGACACGCCCCCTGCCTCAGCCAGAGCAGATCTCTGCCCCGACATCGCTGCGTGTCTCTGTGATCCTCTGATCCGGGATCTTGGGTCCCAAAAGCGATCAAACCGCTCCGTAGGCACTGATCAACAGTTATCTGCTTTTCCGGGTTCACTCGCCTCACCATCTTACTCCATTCGCCTCCACTCGCACTCCACAGTACACATACACTACACTCCTCTCCTCTCCCGCCTCTCCTATCGGCAGATAATGATACAAGATCGCCACCTACATGTTGGGAAGTGTGAATTACACCTTCAAAGCTGCTCCAAGTCGTATCCTAGCAACCCCCGCTGAAAAACGTCCTTGACGAGTTTATTCGTCACGGCACTCAACGTTCGGATTCAACATGACGAGAAAACTCGTCACCGGCAGTCAATGAGTTAATGTTTTTAAATGCGATGCGAGCAGGACCGCACTTTTTGATTTGGCCGGTAATCATAACCTGTCTGAGGTCTGGAGGGGCCTTCACCACAGAGCCAGGGAGTTTTCTCGGCGCCAGGTGGTGAGGGGGGGTCCTTCGCCAGTCGCGCTTGGATATGTGCTTTGTTTCGTCTACAATATGGAGGTTTATCAGCGGGGCCACGTATACGTGCTTGGGCTGGACCGATCACTCCTTTCTTTCGGTCGGCCTCGACTTCTTAGGTGGGAAAAGGAACGGAGGGGGCTGGGTGTTCAATAGCTCTCTCCTGGACGATCCCAGCTTCATTCGGAAAATGGAGAGGTTATGCGACTGTTTTGATACTGAAATTGAAGTGTATGATGCTCTAATAGATTGGTGGGATGGGGCAAAGGCCCGGATAAAGAGACTGGCCATCGGTCACAGCAAGCAGAGGAGGTGGGAGCAGGCTGCGCGGGAGCGCGCGGTGCGTGGCCACCTCCAAGTGCTGGCTGCGGCTTCTCTGGCGGCCCCCGTGGACCCAGAGTATCTGGAGCTACAGGCTGCCAAGGGTGCCATCCTCCGGGCCAAGGCTCAGTACGCGGCGGAGGGGGAGCGCTCGACCTCTTATTTCTATGGTCTGGAGAAGGCCAGGCAAAACAAGTTGTATATAGACGGCCTGGTGGATGATGCAGGTAGGCTAGTGAATGACACCGATGGGATTTTGGAGGTTGCGGGCAAGTTTTATTCGGATTTATTTGACAGTGAGGGGATTAGTGAGGTGAGTTGCAGTCAGGTACTGGATGCGCTGGATGCGAGGCTTAGCACTAGTGACGCAGACTTGTGTGATGAGCCCGTCTCGCTAAATGAGGTTTTTGCGGCCATCAAGGGGCTCAATAAATGTAAGAGTCCCGGGGAGGACGGTCTGACCGCTGAGTTATACCGGGCGTTTGCCCACCGCCTGGCACCCATTCTCCACACGCTGTTTCATGACATCGTGCTCGCACTCCTTCACTCTTGGTATCGTGACCCTGGTCTTCAAAAAGGGTTCCCGAGAGAGCCTGGCCAACTACAGGCCTATAAGTCTCCTCAACACTGACTACAAAATCCTGTCCAGGCACGATAGTCGCGGACACGCAGGCGTACGGCATCCCGGGGCGTGACATCTCGGACACAATTCTTTCTTTAACGTGCCTGTTGAGGGAGATGCACGCCACGGGTGGCGTCCACGTCTCGGTTGATTTCAATAAGGCGTTCGATAGAGTAGAGCACAGCTTCCTCTATCGCGTTCTGGGGAGGTTTGGCTTCAAGGATAGGTTCATCGATTGGATCCGCTTATTATATTCGAACGCAGTCAGCCGCGTGAAATGTAACAGCCTCCTCTCTGACCCCTTCCCTTTGCGGAGGTCGGTCAGACAGGGGTGCCCGGTAAGCGCGCTGCTCTACAGCACAGTGGCTGAACCCCTCGCTGCTGTGCTGAAGAAGGACAGGTCCGTGCGCGGACTCACGAGCCCCGCGGGCAGGGAATACAAGATCTTTCAATTCGCAGACGACACAAATCTTGTCCTTCGAGACGTGCAGAGCCTCGATGCGGCTCTCCACGTGCTCAATGTCTACTGTCTGGCTTCAGGCACCAAAGTCAATCTCGAGAAGTCCTCCGTGGCTTTCTGCGGAAGCCTCGCAACCACCCAGAACACCTGGGGCCTCAGGGATGCAGCAGACCTTTACAGGGTCCTCGGCGTCCCACTGGGGAGGGATGAGGCGGCCTGTAAGGGCAATTTGTGGTCTGGATTGTACAATAGTGTTAACGCTTGCATGAATTTATGGCGGATTCGCGATTTAAAAATCAAGGGCAAGGTTTTAGTCGTCAGTGCCTTGTGCCTGTCCAAGCTCGTACATGCCCTCACCGTGTACGACTTGCCGGACGCAGTGGCACACAGATTTAGCATTGCGATGAATAGGTTTATTTGGAAAAGAGAACGTGGGCTGATTGCACACAATGTTATGATAGGCGAGCACAACCAAGGGGGACTTAATCTCCTTGATTTGGTTATTAAGAAGCACGCGTTGCTTCTCAAAGTAATTAAGAAATTCCGTGACACTGACTTCACGGCCGCGTGGAAGGACTTCTTCGCAGTTCAGGTAGATGAGCTGGGTGAGCACGGCTTATTTAACCTGTGCATGCTCCCCCGCCGAGTCACCCTTGAGCGCTTTCCCCCTTTCGAGAGGGAGGTGTTTGAGGCCTGGGCTGCGCTGAGGCCGTGCACTGTGGCGGCACCGCGTTCCCTGTGGCAACTGGGGCAGATGCCTCTGCGTTTCAACCCTGACATGCTCTCCGACCCTCCAGGGAGGAGGGAGAGAATGTTCAGTGGGGTTCTGGAGGGAGTGGGGGTTAGGCGGGTAGGACAGCTTCTGGATGCCTCAGGCAGGTTTGACGTGGAGGAAATCAGGGACAGGTTTATGAGGATTGGGGCCAGGTTTCGGAGAGCCGAAATCCTCAGGACGGCAAGTGTTATCCAGTCCTCTGTCCTGACAAAGTGGGGGGACCTGTTTGAGATGGGCCCCCTGGACCCGGGCGAGGTACATGGGGAGGAGACAGGCGAGTGTTCTCTGGATTTTGATTTTGATGGGGAGAGAGGGTGTTGAGGCTGACGGAGACGAGGGTGCACACCTTCTACAGGCTGTTAGTGGCTGGGGTCGCTCGGCGCTCTTCTGCAGAACACAGATGGTCGCAGACTTTTCCCACACATGACACTGCCTCCATCTGGGCTCACATATATAATTGGTACACCCCGCCCCAAGTCAGTAATTTTGACTTTAAGTTGAAACATGGGATCATTTACACCTGCACCAGGTTGCACGCAATACACCCTGACAGGTACGGCTGTGACTGTCCGGTATGCGGAGAGGCGCCTGAAGACCTCCTCCATCTGGCCGTCCGGTGCCCTGCCATGCAGCGGTTCTGGACCCGGCTACTGGACCTTCTCGCTCGGAGGCCCATGGACTCGATGACCCTGGACTCTGGTTCTGCCTCTTCGGCCCTGCCCAGCAGCAACCTCGGGGGCCGGATGCTCCCATAGTCAATTGGGATGCCGCCCGCCTTGTCCTGTCTGTGGCCAGATATTCGATCTTCGCGGCACGGAACTGCCGCCTCCACGACGACCACGCAGCGGAGCACTGGCCCCTCTTCACAGCGCTCCTTCGCGCCCACGTCCGCCGTCTCCACGACGCAAGAGAAACTGAGTTTCGCAACACCTTCATCCCAGACAATATGATTTTCTCCATCTCCCGAGCCGGTTTCCCTCGGTTGGACTTCTGACCCCTACCCCCCCTCCGCTGTCCCCCCTGGTCCCTGGCGCCTGGGCCTTCCCTGGCGCTGCGTCGCCCTTGCTCTCCCCCAGACCCCTTTCTTCACCTGGGGCAAGCCCCTTGGTCCTCTACACTTCCCCTGTTCCTCTCAGCCCAAATGCCCGGTGGTGCTTGTCCCCGTGCCCACATCCCCCGATGTGTCCTCTGAGCGCTTTGCGAATGTATGTACCTTGTGGTAATAAAATTTCTGGATAAAAAAAAAAAGGTGTTTGCACTGCATCGCCCTTGCTCTCCCCCAGGCCCCTTTCTTCACCTGGGGCAATCACTTTGGTCCTCTACATTCCCCCTGTTTCTCTTGGCCCTTGTGCCCAGTGGTGTTTGTTCCCGTACCCGCCCCCGATGTGTCTTCTGAGTGCTTTGTGAATGTTATTGTGGTGATGAAATATGTACTATTATGTACCTGAAGTGTGTATTATTGTGTACCTTGTAATATTAAAAGATAAAAAAGTGTTTCTACTGCGTTGCCTAGCAACGTTGCCTAGCAACCCTTTGATCTTGTCTTTGATGTGTCTTGTCTACTGATTCTTATTATTATTATAAAATATTCCTCTAAACATGGGAGTCTATGGCAACCCCTAGAACCGTCTGGTAAAAAGTTGTGAAATTTGGCATGCACATTCCAGCCAGTCTCCTCATTATCCACAGCAATTTATGGCATGGCATGTAGGCATGCTGCCTACATGCTGAGGCCTACATGCACCTTCGGTGCTTGGCCCCACATTGCTGCTTGCAGCTATATTTACTATGTGAGATCAATAAAGTCTTAACTTATCTTAAAACAGTTTTTTGTTTCATTTTCCCTGATAAAGATAACACTAAAAACACATTTTCAGCCCGCTCACAGTCTGACCCTCTTTCCCCAGCGTCCCTCGTTACGACCAGCCTCCGCCCCTCCCTCCCCCGGTCACGTACCAGCCCCTCCCCCCGGAGAGGACCCAGCCCGTCTTGGTCCCGGCAAACCCGTACCACGCCGCCGAGATCCCGGACTGGCTCCAGGTCTACGCCCGGGCCCCAGTCAAGTGAGTCCGCCACAACCTCAGAAACAGACCTGGAGATGTATTTTGTCTCATGTGTCTCTGTCCTCTCTGTCCCCTTCGTCCCCGTGTCTCAGGTACGACCACATCCTGAAGTGGGAGCTGTTTCAGTTGGCCGATCTGGACACGTACCAGGGGATGCTGAAGCTTTTGTTCATGAAGGAACTGGAGCACATCGTGAAGTCGTACGAGGGCTACAGACAGGCCTTGCTGTCCGAGGTGGACGGGAGGAAGCAGAGACAGCAGCAGTGGTACTCCGCACAGCAACCCAAACAAAACTACATCCAGAACATGTAACGCCACAAGGGGGCGCTGTGCATCCACCCACCGTGCCTTATTATTATTATTATTATTATTATTATTATTGTTGTTATTATTATTATTGCCTTTTCTCTGCACGGTAACAAGACAATGTGACAAGAAAACCAGCAACCTACACCAGAAACGTGTGACGAGCAGTGAGAAACAAACACCACAAGGGGACGCTATACGGAACTGAAATGTGCCTTATGGAGCGCAGATGTGGACATTTATGGAAGGAAAAACACCTATTCCCAAGTCAACAGGCACAAAAAAAACGATACGGATGAACGAATGAAAGTGTTGATACGCTGGTACCACCTCCAACCACAAGGGGGCGGCGAAGAGCGTGCACAAGTTCTCTGCTGAAGCTGGAGAAACGTTCACAAACTCGATTTCATTACCCGGCACACTTCTACTTCCATCTGCTCACGGTTTCACATAAACACGTTTTACCAAAGCCAAAAGTGAAAAGTTTTTCCACAACAAAAACATAATTGAAAACACAAAAACTCTGCCTACATGTTTTATTTAACTTTGTGGTTTATAAAGTTTCAGAAATGTATTTTTAATTTATTATGTGTCGTTCTCATTTGTGACCACAGAGCTGAGAATCCTCCATCAAACTTCAAAACTCTGAATATTTTTTAATCTATGGGGAAAATGATTGGGAAGATCGTTTCAAACAGAATGGACTTCATGTGTTTTTATTTGGAAAGGTGGATTTCTGACAGTCCTGCTCCTCTGGGCTGTGAACACTTTGGACCTTTGACTTTGGTAAAATGTGGTGTGGTCCAAAAATCTGGACATTGAGGTAGGTTGAACACTACGTAGAACTTTCGACAGTCCTCCAAAATAAAAGTTTAAAAAGGTTGAACACTACATAGAAGTTTCGACAGTCCTCCAAAATAAAAAATTTAAAAAGGTTGAACACTACTTAGAACTTTTGACAGTCTTCCAAAATAACAAACATTTGAAAAGGTTGAACACTACTTAGAACTTTTGACAGTCTTCCAAAATAACAAACATTTGAAAAGGTTGAACACTACGTAGAAGTTTCAACAGAGCTCCAAAATAAAAAAAACATTTAAAAAGGTTGAATACTACGTAGAACTTTTGACAGTCTTCCAAAATAAAAAAAACATTTAAAAAGGTCGAACACTACGTAGAAGTTACGACAGTGCTCCAAAATAAAAAAAGAGTTTAAAAAGGTTGAACACTACATAGAAGTTTCGACAGTCCTCCAAAATAAAAATAATATATTTAAGAAGGTTGAACACTACGTAGAAGTTTCGACAGATCTCCAAAATAAAAAACGTTTGAAAAGGTTGAACACTACGTAGAAGTTTCAACAGAGCTCCAAAATAAAAATAAAAACATTTAAAAAGGTCGAATACTACGTAGAACTTTCGACAGTCCTCCAAAATAAAAAAAAACATTTAAAAAGGTTGAACACTACATAGAAGTTTCGACAGTCCGCCAAAATAAAAAAAACATTTAAAAAGGTTGAACACTACGTAGAACTTTCGACAGTCTTCCAAAATAAAAAAAAACATTTAAAAAGGTCGAATACTACGTAGAAGTTATGACAGTCCTCCAAAATAAAAAACGTTTGAAAAGGTTGAACACTACGTAGAAGTTTCAACAGAGCTCCAAAATAAAAATAAAAACATTTAAAAAGGTCGAATACTACGTAGAACTTTCGACAGTCCTCCAAAATAAAAAAAAGTTTAAAAAGGTTGAACACTACATAGAAGTTTCGACAGTCCTCCAAAATAAAAAAAAACATTTTAAAAGGTTGAACACTACGTAGAAGTTATGACAGTCCTCCAAAATAAAAAAAGTTTGAAAAGGTTGAACACTACGTAGAAGTTTCAACAGAGCTTCAAAATAAAAAATAAAAAAAAACGTTTAAAAAGGTTGAATACTACGTAGAAGTTTCGACAGAGCTCCAAAATAAAAAAAAAACGTTTCAAAAGGTTGAACACTACGTAGAAGTTTCGACAGAGCTCCAAAATTTAAAAAAAAAACGTTTCAAAAGGTTGAATACTACGTAGAAGTTTCGACAGAGCTCCAAAATATCTGACACAAAGGGCTCTTGAGCACTTGTATGAAGACGAAAGTTGCGTTAAACGTGAGGTTCTTGTGGTGCCACTGACAGAGATCCAAACTCTACAAACTGGACTGATGCTGAAGGTGGAAGTTTACCAATGGAAAAAACCAAATAAATGCCTCTTAGCAGCTGTATTTTGTCGCCTGTTCACCCCGGCAGCAACTTTAAAGGAAAAGTAACGTTTTTTTACAATCTGAGCCTTCTTTCGCTAATAAAACAAGTTGTTTTACTCACCCATAGCACTTTGGTGTCATATGGAGCACTTCCAGAGATGTTTTAGATTAGCGGTTAGCCTAGCGCGACTTCTAGCCATAGCTCGGGGCATATAATATATTCCCCGAGCATGTAATATGCCCCGTGCGGGCTCCAAATAACACAAACTTTAGCACTTTTCAAATCATAGAAGCCCGATGTCTTAGTCTACGATTTCGTTTGAAGCAAAAGTGGCCTGTAATCCGAGATTTATCCATAGTTTACAGCTTTGCGTTTCATGTTTGGGTCCCGGGAGCTGAGAGCACAGTCCGCACATGCGCACTGGCGTCCTCATCTCCTCCAAACTATGGGTAAATCTCGGATTACAGGCCACTTTTGACCAAACGAAATCGTAGATTAAGATATCGGGCTTCTATGATTTGAAAAGTGCTAAAGTTTGTGTTATTTGGAGACCGCAAAGTAATGCCCCGAGCACTCACGCTAACGGATACGCTACAACATAACTTCTACGAAACTGCTCAAAATGACACCAAACTGCTATGGGTGAGTAAAACTACTTGTTTTATTGCCGAAAGAAGGCTCAGATTGTAAAAAAAAAAAACGTTACTTTTCCTTTAAGCGCAATATGGAACTTTTCTGGTGTAGCGTTGCCACTTGCTTCGTGGAGATGTTACATGAGGCTTTTCTACACAGACTGGCGTTAAAGACGGGTAGTTTGTTTCTACTGCATTATAAAGGTGTTCTCTCATCAAAAACCTCGTCTGAAGAAGTTTCAGAGTCTTCCATGTGTGTTTGAGTAATCTAGTGATCTCTCCTGGGCCCTGTTCAAACCCTCCTTACGGTTCGTTCCACATGACAATTCTCCAAAAATATTTAAAAACATGACACCTTTAGAACTTTCAACAGTCCTCCAAAATAACAAACGTTTGAAAAGGTTGAAGGTAGAAGTTTCGACAGGCTGGAGGTCTGTCAAAACTTCTACGTAGTATTCAACCTTTTCAAACTTTTTTTAATTTTGGAGGACTGTTGAAACTTCTATGTGGAAACAAGCAGGTAGTGGACCCACCACCAGAAAAGTGACATGGTGCTCCTTTAAATGCAAATAAAGTGTATTTTCTGACAATCCACCAAAAACCCACCACAGATTTAAGGTTTGTGACTTATTTAAAAGGACTTTGTTGATTCATCTCCGCACCGGCGTTACCGAAACATAAGCTATGACAGAAACGGTGTTCTGAAGGAGGTTTGGTCTGAAATGGAAGGGGTTTGCCAAAACCAAACAGGATAAAACCAGAGGAATCGTTATGAGAATAGTATTCAGTTAAGGTAGAACCTACTTAAGACCTCGTTTGTGTCAACAATTTGACAATAACAGTTTTTCCTTTGGGCAAAATGAATAAAATTGTCAGAGTCGTGGGTTTCAGTCGCTGCCATTTTGAGTTTTTTTTAAATACAGTGGTCCCTCGTTCATCGCCGTGGTTACGTTCTAAAAATGACCCGCAATAGGCGAAATTGGCAAAGTCGCCAGCTTTATATTTTACAATTATTCTCCATGTTTTAAGGCTGTAAACGCCTCACCACACACATTCTACACCTTTCTCAGACTGGTATTAACATTTTCTCACATTTCTCTCTCGTTTAAACATTCAAACTTTCATACATTTTAACAAGAAAAGCACAGGATTATAGATTGAAACCAAAGATCCAAACCTGTTTTCAGGCCCTAAACATTTGAGAAATCAAAACATAAACAGTTCATTCATTAATTTCCTTCCGCTTTGCCTTGATGTATCTCTTGTGACCAGTTTACGCCGACACTGGGGGTGAGGTGGGTTAAGTGTCTCGCCCAAGGACACAACTGCAGCGCTCATCTGATGGAGCTGGAATCACACCACCGACCTTTGGATCAGTGGACAAACGCTCCACCAACCGAGCTACTGCCGCCCCAAATAAACGGTTTCCTATATGAAAAATAATACGATCGCGTTTAGAAATAACAAATTTTAATGATCGACCAACGAGCATGGACACAGAAGAAATGATTAATAGTGACTTCGTCCTGGCGTCTCTTCGTCCGGGCGCCTCTTTGCCCTGGCGTCTCTTCGTCCGGACGCCTCTTTGCCCTGGCGTCTCTTCGTCCGGACGCCTCTTCGTCCTGGGCGCCTCTTCGTCCGGGCGCCTCTTCGCCCTGGCGCCTCTTCGCCAGGGCGCCTCTTCGTCCGGGCGCCTCTTCGTCCGGACGCCTCTTCGTCCTGGCGCCTCTTCGTCCGGGCGCCTCTTCGTCCGGGCGCCTCTTCGTCCTGGCGCCTCTTCGTCCGGGCGCCTCTTCGTCCGGGCGCCTCTTCGTCCTGGCGCCTCTTCGTCCTGGCGCCTCTTCGTCCGGGCGCCTCTTCGTCCTGGCGCCTCTTCGTCCGGCCGCCTCTTCGTCCGGGCGCCTCTTCGTCCGGCCGCCTCTTCGTCCTGGCGCCTCTTCGTCCGGACGCCTCTTCGTCCTGGGCGCCTCTTCGTCCGGGCGCCTCTTCGTCCGGCCGCCTCTTCGTCCTGGCGCCTCTTCGTCCGGGCGCCTCTTCGTCCTGGCGCCTCTTCGTCCTGGCGCCTCTTCGTCCGGGCGCCTCTTCGTCCGGGCGCCTCTTCGTCCTGGCGCCTCTTCGTCCGGCCGCCTCTTCGTCCTGGCGCCTCTTCGTCCGGGCGCCTCTTCGTCCTGGCGCCTCTTCGTCCTGGCGCCTCTTCGTCCGGGCGCCTCTTCGTCCGGGCGCCTCTTCGTCCGGGCGCCTCTTCGTCCTGGCGCCTCTTCGTCCTGGCGCCTCTTCGTCCGGGCGCCTCTTCGTCCTGGCGCCTCTTCGTCCGGCCGCCTCTTCGTCCGGCCGCCTCTTCGTCCGGGCGCCTCTTCGTCCGGCCGCCTCTTCGTCCCGGCGATGTTTCACTGTCACGCCTTTTTCCACCGAGGCCTTGGTGCAGGTTCTTTTTCGAAGTGAAGAACGTGGTTATGGGCGAGAAGACCGCAGGTTCCTTCTTCGGTGCAGAACGTTTCGTCGACATTGTGGGTTTTGTCGGGGAGAAAACGTTCAAACGTACAGCTCTTCAGAGTCACACTGTGATCGAACATTTATATAAATTTGGCTGAACGGAGGAGAATGACGGACATATCGGCAAAGGTCTACAGTCCCTTAGCCAGTCAGGACCGCGATATAGTGAGGGACCACTGTAATCTGTTATTCCCTAAATTCTAAATTGTTATTCTGATTCAGATGTGGTTCTGAGACCTTAAGATCTTCACGTACAGTCACATTTAAAGCTCCAAAATCACACAGAACCGACTCCTGCGAGGTTTAAGTCGCGTCCTAATGTTTCCTCCTCAAAAGCACCTGGAGGTTTGTTTCATTCACATGTTTGAGGAACTCTTTATTATTAGTCCTGGTTTAGACCTGGTTTAGATCTGGTTTAGTCCTGGTTTCGACCTGGTTTAGTCCTGGTTTGGACCTGGTTTAGTCCTGGTTTAGTCCTGGTTTAGTCCTGGTTTCGACCTGGTTTAGTCCTGGTTTTGACCTGGTTTAGTCTTGGTTTAGTCCTGGTTTAGTCCTGGTTTCGACCTGGTTTAGACCTGGTTTAGTCCTGGTTTAGTCCTGGTTTCGACCTGGTTTAGTCCTGGTTTCGACCTGGTTTAGTCTTGGTTTAGTCCTGGTTTAGTCCTGGTTTCGACCTGGTTTAGTCCTGGTTTAGTCCTGGTTTCGACCTGGTTTAGTCCTGGTTTAGTCCTGGTTTAGTCCTGGTTTCGACCTGGTTTAGTCGTGGTTTAGTCCTGGTTTCGACCTGGTTTAGTCCTGGTTTAGTCCTGGTTTCGACCTGGTTTAGTCCTGGTTTCGACCTGGTTTAGTCCTGGTTTAGTCCTGGTTTAGTCCTGGTTTAGTCCTGGTTTAGTCCTGGTTTCGACCTGGTTTAGTCTTGGTTTAGTCCTGGTTTCGACCTGGTTTAGTCCTGGTTTAGTCCTGGTTTCGACCTGGTTTAGTCCTGGTTTCGACCTGGTTTAGTCCTGGTTTAGTCCTGGTTTAGTCCTGGTTTAGTCCTGGTTTTGTCCTGGTTTAGTCCTGGTTTAGACCTGGTTTAGTCCTGTTTTAGTCCTGGTTTAGTCTTGGTTTAGTCCTGTTTTAGTCCTGGTTTATACCTATACTGGTTTATTATGATTTGATTTTATTCTAAATTTGTGTAAAAATAAATCTTTCCATTGTAAAATTCTCAAAATCCCAACCGAACCTGTGCCCGTTCAAGCCAAACTCTCCCTTCGTGGACTTCTCGTTTTGCCAAAAAGTGCAGATCGGCTTTCTTTATTGATCCCGTTCTTCCGTTTATCAGTGTTTCCCGTTCTGGAGTGGACCTCGTCTTCTGGGTCAAACGCCAATTTAAATGTGTTTGGTTAATCTGGTTTTTCTCAGGATCGTGTAAAAATGAACTTCTGGCAAATTTAAAGAAGTCGTTTTAGATCAATTTTGTGATCTAAAACGTCACAATTAGAACAGAACGATCCACGGGGTCCATAAGTGTAATATCGACTCTAATTAAATGAGATCAATATCAAATTAAACTTTACCGTGAGTTCCATGCCAAAATATTTTTAAAAATGTGTAAACATCGAGCGAAAGATGTGGAAGATATTTTTTTAAATCAATTTTTTTAAATGTGTGAATTTTTAACTGGAAAATTGATGTGATTTTATACATTTGTGTAAAAACATTTTTCCCTTGATTAAGTTCAAAGTTTAAGAAATATTTTGGTCCTGGTTCAGTTCTGGTTTAGTCCTCTAATAGACCTGGTTTGGACCTGGTTTAGACCTGGTTTAGACCTGGTTTGGACCTTGTTTAGCCCTGGTTTAGACCTGGTTTAGTGATTAAACCAGGACTAAACCAGGACTAAACTTTAGTCCTGGTTTGGACCTGGTTTAGGCCTGGTTTAGTCTTGGTTTAGTCCTGGTTTAGACCTGGTTTAGTCCTGGTTTGGACCTGGTTTAGGCCTGGTTTAGTCTTGGTTTAGTCCTGGTTTAGACCTGGTTTAGACCTAGTTTGGACCTGGTTTAGACCTGGTTTAGTCCTGGTTTAGACCTGGTTTAGACCTGGTTTAGACCTGGTTTAGTCCTCTTATAGACCTGGATTGAATTGTAAATTTTTAACTGAAAAATTTATTTTATTCTAAATTTGTGTAAAAACAAATCTTTCCATTGTAAAATCCTTCTGATTTCATGTATATTTTTAGGCAAGTCTGTGTAATTTCTCACAAATTCTGCTCAAAAATGGCGTAAAAGTATAAACAAATTATTACACAATAGATTTTTTTGTCTCTTAACAAAATGTCGATTCTGAGCCAAAAACAAAGAATTACACCAGAAGATTAAGTTCACTCATTATTGTAACTACTTTGTACATAAATAAATTGTGTTGTGACATAAAAACCATGTGACACTTTGAATAAACAGCTCTTTTTGTTTTGTTTTTGGTCCAAATTTAATTTTTAGTTTTGCAGAAATTGAAAAAAGTGAATCTGAGATTTCTAGAACATGGAAAGAGAAGGAGAAGTTCAGCCTTTGTCAAACTCTAACAACGGCTCATATTCAAACTTACATTGTGCACTGTGGAACCTTTCTGTTGGAGGGTCCGTCACCTGCTCGTTTCCATGGATACGTCATTGCTCTGCCTGGAATGTTCCGCAGTGTCATTTTAAACAGCTCTACTTTACATTTGTTCAGTCACAGGAGGTTTTAGAGCTCAAAAATACAGAGAAAAACAGATAGGCCTCTCCACAGATCTGACCTGGAACTTGGACTGGTTCGGTCTCCATAGAGATAGAAAGGTTTAATGCCATACTGTGGAATATTCCAAACAAAGCAGTAACCATGGAGACAAATGTTTGTCCGTCAAATGAAAAGTTACACAATGATTACACAAGATTCAAAGCTTTTATTGTCATATGCACAGTAAAGAAACACATTTCCCTGAACAATGAAATTCTTACTTTGCTGCCCACCCTGGATGCCAAGAGCAAAAAGTTCAAATAGATAAATAAGATGAAGAGAAGCATGTAAAGAAGTATAATCAAATAGAATCAATCTTTACCAAATATACACTATTAAAATATAGGTACATCCATCCATCCATGTTCTTCCGCTTATCCGGGGCCGGGTCGCGGGGGCAACAGTCTAAACAGGGACTCCCAGACTTCATTCACCCCGGACACTTCCTCCAGCTCCTCCGGGGGGACCCCAAGGCGTTCCCAGGCCAGCCAGGAGACATAGTCCCTCCAGCGTGTCCTGGGCCTTCCCTGGGGCCTCCTCCCGGTGGGACATGCCCGGAGCACCTCCCGAGAGAGGCGTCCAGGAGGCGTCCGGAACAGACGCCTCAGCTGGCTCCTCTCGACGTGGAGAAGCAGCGGCTCTACTCCGAGCTCCTCCCGTGTGACTGAGCTCCTCACTCTATCTCTAAGGGTGCGCCCAGCCACTCTGCGGAGGAGACTCTCATTTCGGGCGCTTGTATCCGCGATCTCGTCCTTTCGGTCATTTGGGGACATGTGACTGACAGAGCGGGGGGGTGGGGTCATGTGACTGACAGAGCAGGGGGGTGGGGTCATGTGACTGACAGAGCGGGGGGTGGGGCCATGTGACTGACAGAGTGGGGGGGTGGGGACATGTGACTGACAGAGCGGGGGGTGGGGCCATGTGACTGACAGAGCGGGGGGTGGGGCCATGTGACTGACAGAGCGGGGGGGTGGGGACATGTGACTGACACAGAGTGTCAGTCACATGTCCAATTCAGCGAGTGCACGGTTCTGACCGTGGTTTGAAGGGGATGTGCGTCATATCCGGCGCGACAACTGCTGTTCCATTTCGTTTTTGTCCCATGCACAGTTAACACGCGGTCCGAACACCGCTGTCGTTTCCATGGAAATCGGGACCAAGCGTGCAAACATGCACGCTTCGCACTCTTAAAAGCCCCAGCATGCACAGCACGGCAGGATATAAGACTACAAAGATGGACTCACCAGCGACATCGCCATGTGACAGTTGCGACTTCACTATAAAATGTGTGTACTGGTTCACCTCACCTACAACTATGCTACATGAAACTCTTCATAAACTACGCTAAACATGTGTGACGGTAGCTGTAATGGCATAGATCACAGCACCTGTATTACCGTTCACATGCTTTTCCCCTTACACTTCTATATTTCCTTTGCTGTTGTAATGCTGGATATTCTACAGTGTCGCTATGTCCCAATTCCAGGTATTACTAGTCGCAATAGAATAATATTTTTGTCTTTAGGGAACAAGGAGCAGACCACCCGGCTCATCGAGCTGAGGCGGGACCTGTTCCATTTCGCAGACGCCCATGTGATCCACGGACTGCACTCAGGGCTGAGCGAGTATGCACCGCCTCGACTGCAGACTGAGACCACACTCCGAACCGTGCACTCGCTGAATTGGGAAACGGCTCTATTGTTCAGTGGCGTTCCTAGCGTGATTTACTCCCTGGGCGAAAGCCACTCTTGTTGTTTAACTAATACAACATCATCATCAAGTCAAACTTGAAGACTAGTCGATGGCATACCTTTTTCTTTTGCTCGCTTCTCCTCCTCTTCTTTCCGTTTCTTTCGAAATTGGGCACCTGATGGCTTCAATCTTTTTCGGTCCATCACCGCGACTGTTTTTTTCATACTGTACACCGTGACCTCCTCAAGACACTGACCGAAATCTGAGCGATTACCCCCCTGGCCCCTCCCCCTAAAACAAACTCTGTACTGTGCGAGAGGTCAGAGTCAGACGGTCATACCTGAACCATTTCACTTGACCAATTCACCACCACGGCCACTACAACCATAATATTAGAATTCTTTCGGATCATACACAACAACACAGAATGAAACGTAATGAAATGTAGACAATTTCGACCCCTTAATTGAAGTATATGAAAATAACAGCAACACAGGGGATTGTACAGGCGCGAGCGGTGGGTGCGTGCGGTGGAGGCGCTACTCTGTCTTGACGTCTTCACACAGTTTTTTTTGTTTTTTTGTTTTGCTTCGCCCCCGCGATGCCCCTAGGGGCAATTGCCCAGGTGGCCCCCCGTCAAAGAACGCCCCTGCTAGTGTTGTTATTCAAGAGTCCGACAGCAGAGGGGAAGAAGCTGTTTTTATGGCGACAGGTTCTGGTCTGAATGGACCGGAGCCTCCTGCCTGAGGGGAGCAGGTCAAAAAGTCCATGACCGGGGTGAGAACGGTCGGATGCAATCCGATTAACACCATTTTTTTTTCTCTCTCCAGGTGAAGCTAGTCTAGTTGTGATCGTCTGTGTTTTAGCTCAGTCCTGTGATCGCTGGATGTCTGTTCAATGGAACATTTCAGCCTCTTACAAAAGTAATGTATTAGTTTTGTTATTATCTCGCCATATTATGTAACACAGGTAACCTGAATTATCAATACTTTGGTATGAATCCCATTATTCAGATGAAATTCCCAGCAGAAGAAATGTGGATTTGTCCAGTAAATGTAGGTGCTCACTGGACTTTAGAGGTCAGTGCTGGCATTTCTGGCATGTATAATATCTGGGGATTTGTGCTGACCTCATGTAACAGAGGTCAGTTTTTATTAAGGGGTTTGCTACATAAATATGTGAATGTGATGGAATAACATGAATGTGGTAAACATTTATAGATCCTTTATAGATTTCTGTGTCTCATGTATGGCATATGCTTGTTATGCCGTGAAGTCCCAGGACAGAAATGGACTCTTCAAACTGTTGTTCATGAGCAGCAGGACGGCAGTCGCTGTGGGATTTTGGTTTTAAAGGTAAAGATTTCAGTGTTTCCAGTAATTTCTTTCTCTTATATCTATCCAATGCCTGAAATTGCATTTTGAAGTTTGCAGAAGAGATTCTGAAAAACGGCGACATCACATCGATCAAGACACACCCTGAAGAGGTCCTGAAGACTCGATTGGAGGTCGCATGTGCCCTCCTAGACGCATCACGGTTGGGATAAATTTCCCTCCTGGGATGGACTGTATATATTTTTGTAAATAAATGTTTCATCTGTTGTCCCTTTTCCTGTCCTCATACATCATGAATAAGGGACAAGCCCATTGTTTTAAATTGAATTGCATGAAATTGTCCCATCTTCAGTGTCCCTGTATCACAAAGGTGAGTGAGGTATACTAGTTTTAGTGGATGCATTATTTGGGTGAAAATGTATGTCTGTCAAGATGTGCTACCTCTACACATATTCATAGAAATTAGTAAATAATGGTGATTCTACAGTGGAAGTATTTGATGGGTCAAAGGGGCTGTCAAAATGTGCTACCTTAGTCATAGTCATATTTTGCTTTATTGTCGAAAAATAATCATGTACATAGAGTGAATTTGAAATTTCATTTCCCCACTAACCAGGCAGGACAGTGATAGAGTGGCTAGGGGAGGGACCGCTGCACTTGCACACGCCGCAGACTGGGAAATGCAGTGTGGAAAAGATGCAATACAATCAATGACAATTATACAACATGTAATGACAGAAAAACAATTGGAGAGGTAACATACAGTGATCTTTTTCTTTAGCAACAAGAAGGAAGGGTGGGGCAGGGATCAGATCAGAAATCAATTAAATTGATTGAGACCGAGAGCAGAGAGCAGACCTTTCTAAAAAGACAGGAAACATTTAACTTAATCATGTCAGTGTGAATAGTCCGAATAGTGTGTGCCAATGTTTATGTAGAGCCAGTGATAACAAGCCACATCTGTGTTCTTGCAGGGAAGCCAAGTCAAAACGCAGACAACCGTGGAGACAGATTTCCACAGGAGACGTATTTTTACAAAGGGATTAATTTAGCATGATGAAATACATATTTAGAGACCCAGGTGAGCGAGCGATTTAGCTGGGCCCCTGGTTCTGCCAGACCCCCATCTTCATATCCCCATGAAGATTCATGAAAGATCTCATTAGTTCCTCTTGGCACACAGACTGCGCTGCGTTGGCTTTGCCCAGTTCTGGAAGCATGCCCGTGATGATATCCAAATGTCGAGATGTTTCCTTCGGTTGGAACCCTTCCAAAAGGTCCTCAACCTGTACCACTTTCTCATGTAATCCTTTCACGAGATCCCTTACGGCTTCACAGTGGCTCGAAATTGCTGCAGACAGCTTGGGGGACTCTTTACTTGCTGTCAGCTTACACATTTTGCGATAGATCATGGACAATCCCAGGCCAATTAACAGATGTCCAGCTATCAGAAATCCAAATACGTAAATATCCTCCACATCCTCCAGGTACATTGGTGCCAAACATACGACTTGCCACGCATTATACGAGTCCCTCGCATATCCAGCAGAAAAAGTACCATCCGGACACGCCACTTCTCCCAGAGCGGCACTCCTCCGTGAAAAAAGAGTATCAGTTGCGCTGAGGGTCCAGCTGATCAAATCCATATTTTAGGAATTTGGAAAATCTGTTCCAAAAGCGAGAAACTGACGAAAAACAAGAGAGGCATGCACACAACAGAGCAGGAGATAGGGAGGAAAGAGAAACACGTCTACTCTCTCACGGCCAGAACAGGACCTTCAGTCGGAGCCTTATTTGATAGCACAATACGACTGTCGAAATGAACTGCCTACGCAAATATAAATGAGTTGAAATTTGACATGACTAAGGTATAAAGTCTGATTACTGTATGCAAACAGCAACAACTCTCTTATCCAAGACCCTTGAATCTAAAGACATATCTTGTAAAACTGCAGAGGTTAGCTTTGAATCTATACAACTGTAAACGAAAAACATAAGGTAGCGTATTTCGACGATTCCAATCAATTTAGGCTACTGGTAGCTTTTTTTGACGAGGCAGCCCATTTTGACAGTACACTGGCAATGCGGTTGCGAGGCGCGGTGGGCCGGAGCAATGCGGTTGCAGGGCCGCGATGGGCCGCAACACGGTCCCACGAAGAAACATGGTCTGGCAATGCGGTTGTGGGGCACGATGGGCTGGGGCAATGCGGTTGCGGGGACGTGATGGGCCGCAACGCGGTTCCAAGAAGAAACATGGTCTGGCAATGCGGTTGCGGGGCACGATGGGCCGGGGCAATGCGGTTGTGGGGCACGATGGGCTGGGGCAATGCGGTTGCGGGGCACGATGGGCCGGGGCAATGTGGTTGCGGGGTCGCGATGGGCCGCAACGCGGTCCCAAGAAGAAACATGGTCTGGCAATGCGGTTGTGGGACACGATGGGCCGGGGCAATGCGGTTGCGGGGCCGCGATGGGCCGCAACACGGTCCCAAGAAGAAACATGGTCTGGCAATGCGGTTGTGGGACACGATAGGCCGGGGCAATGCGGTTGCGGGGAAGTGATGGGCCGCAACGCGATCCCGAGAAGAAACAGGGTCTGGCAATATGGTTGCGGGGCCACGATGGGTCGCGGCAATGCGGTTGCGGGGCCGTGATGGGCCGCAATGCGGACCCGAAAAGAAACACGGTCCGGACACTGCCGGCCTCAGTCTCGTACTCGCTGCTCCAGGTGAGGCGCACGGACGCAGCCCCTCGGGCATGTGCCCAAATGCCAGACCACTCAGTCCGTCACTGCTCATCAATGTATTAGGTCTTTCCTCCTGGAGATGCTCGTCCTGCTCCAGAACCTGAGCAGCTGCTCTAGTTGTGATCATCGGTCTTTTGGGTCCTTCCTCCAGGACTGTCTCAATGTCCACTGTCCTCGCTGAGGCTGGTCTCACTGCACTTTTCCTACAAAACACAAAAGAAGAAGAAGTGACTTTATTGATCTCACACA
Source organism: Paratrypauchen microcephalus (assembly GCA_036785185.1). Taxonomy (NCBI): domain Eukaryota; kingdom Metazoa; phylum Chordata; class Actinopteri; order Gobiiformes; family Gobiidae; genus Paratrypauchen; species Paratrypauchen microcephalus. The sequence continues at coordinate 2,399,008 of JAVJIX010000115.1, read as the reverse complement.
GGAGAAATTCTTCTCTGCATTTAACCCATCCTGTTATTAGGAGCAGTGGGCAGCACATTACTGCTCCCGGGGACCATCTCCATCATCTTCTTGCTTCGGTCTGGTCAGGACCACAGCTGGAGGATTTTACCTGGAGCATGTTTTGGGTTGATGGGGGAAACCGGAGTGCCCGGAGGAAACCCACCCAGACACGGGGAGAACATGCAAACTCCACAGAGAAAGATCGCACCCGGAACCTTCTTGCTGTGAAGCATGAGCGCTAGCCACTCAGCCACCGTGCCGCCAAACATGAACCGTATTAGACTTCTGGGCTACTTGCTCATTTTAGGGAAATATAAGATTAAAATTTAAGATTAAAAAATCTTGCCTATTTTAATCTAGTTTATTCAGTTTTGGTGTTTATAATTGTAGCTACTTCCTGGTTGGACGTGGGCAGCACATGTGACATACTGTGTGTAATTCCATAACTGTTGCCTAGCAACCATTATTTTAACATGTGCTAAAACCGGTCTAAGTTACACAGCAAGTTAAACTTCTACAAACTGATGATAATGTCTTTATTTTGTTAAAAGAAGGCTCAAACTGCCACAAAAATGCACTCATTGTGTCTAAACTGTCTCTAGATTTTGGATGGAGTTTTGATTATACAGGTGGACACATTCCTTTTTAGAACTCACTGCTACTCCCTGTTTTTTTTTGTTTTTTTTTGGCACTTTTCATATGAACTTTTCTTTCATAAACTGACCCTTAACAGGTGTAAACTATGACACATATTTGCCTCAGGGACTGTCCCACCAAACCAAGTCGTCATTGGAAAACCTGAAGACCTCCTGTCCTGCACTGTAACATCTCCATAAAACGATGGAACTCACCTCTGGCTCACTTGGTCTTCATCTACAAAGGCTGTAGTGTTCTCAGGTGAGCCTGTTTGGACCTTGATGATCACAGGTGACTTCTTGGGCGTCTGGATGGAGTCGACCTGCTCCTTGGTCTCTTCCACCTCTCTGCTCATACTGCAAACAACACAAACATACAATTATTACAATATTAGACTTTTTCTTTACACTTATAAGAGATCCCGATATTGTCAACTACCTGGTCTTCTCCCCAAGTCCTGATACAGCACAAGACCTTCAGAGCTCTAAAGGTCTGGAGGACCTTCAGAGGTTTAAAGGTCTGGAGTATTTTGCTTTTTTTATTCTTCACGTTTTGCAAAGATTAAAATATGAACATCGTCTTTCCGCTTGTCGCCTCCTTTCCTTTGATAATCGCTCGGTCTGTTCACCCTGGTTTAGACCTGGTTTAGACCTGGTTTAGTCCTGCTTTAGACCTGGTTTATTCCTGGTTTAGTCCTGGTTTAGACCTGGTTTAGTCCTGGTTTGTTTAGTTTCTTGTGTGTCCGACATGGCGTCTTCCGGATTATGATGTCCCGTGAAAACATGATATTCAGACTAATTCAGCGTTGTTCTTCTAAAGTGGTTCAGACTTTATCGACTTACCGTTGGTCACAGATAAATGGATGCTGGAGGATTTCAGATGGTCTAATTCTCTTCTCTGGGTCGACTTCCAGCATCCTCCCGAGCAACGATATGACTGCTTCCAGGTCTGTGCCCTCGTCCAGGTGAGCGAGTTTAGTGCAGGACTAGACACAATCATCAATAGATTATCAATAGATTATCATTTGCATTTTCAGCTTTAACATTCATGTTTCAGAAGCCCTTTATGATGAATAAGAGATCAAGGCCAGTTACGTCGCCCGGATTGGTATCACCGGGGCCCCACCCTGGAGCCAGGCCTGGGGTGGGAGGTCGCCAACGAGCGTCTGGTGGCCGGGCCTTTCCCCACGGGGCCCGGCCGGGCTCAGCCCGAAGGAGCGACGTGGGGCCGTCCTCCCGTGGACTCACCACCCGCAGGAGGATCCATAAGGGGCCGGTGCCGAGAGATCTGGGCAGCAGTCGAAGGCGGGGGCCTCGGCGACCAGATCTCCGAACATGGAGACTAGCTCTGGGGACATGGAATGTCACCTCGCTGGGTGGGAAGGAGCCTGAGCTTGTGCGGGAGGTTGAGCGCTATCGACTAGATATAGTCAGCCTCACCTCCACACACAGCTTGGGCTCTGGAACCCAACTCCTTGAAGGGGGCTGGACTCTCCATTTCTCTGGCGTTGCCCGCGGGGAACGGCGGCGGGCTGATGTGGGCCTGGTCATTGCCCCATGGCTCAGCCGCTGTGTGTTGGAGTTCACCCCGGTGAACGAGAGGGTCGCGTCCCTGCGCCTTCGGGTCGGGGACAGGTCTCTCACTGTTGTGTCGGCCTACGGGCCGAACAGCAGTGCAGAGTACCCGGCCTTCTTGGAGTGCCTGGGAGGGGTACTGGACAGTGCACCGACCGGGGACTCCGTTGTTCTCCTAGGGGACTTCAACGCCCACGTGGGCAACGACAGTGACACCTGGAGAGGGGTGATTGGGAGGAACGGCCTCCCTGATCTGAACCCGAGCGGTGTTCTGTTATTGGACTTCTGTGCTATCCGCAGTTTGTCCATAACGAACACCATGTTCAAGCACAAGGGTGTCCACCAGTGCACGTGGCACCAGGACACCCTAGGACGGAGGTCGATGATCAACTTTGTTGTCGTGTCATCTGACCTCCGGCCGCCTGTCTTGGACTCTCGGGTGAAGAGAGGGGCAGAGCTGTCAACTGATCACCACCTGGTTGTGAGTTGGATCCGCTGGCGGGGGAGGAAGCCGGAGAGACCTGGCAGGCCCAAGCGCGTAGTGAAGGTCTGTTGGGAACGTCTGGCAGAGCCCTCTGTCAGGGGCACCTTCAACTCACACCTCTGGGAAAGCTTCTCCCGGATTCCGGGGTAGGCTGGGGACATAGAGTCCGAATGGGCTCTGTTCTCAGCCTCTATTGTCGATGCGGCCGCCCGTAGCTGTGATCGTAAGGTCTGTGGTGCCTGTCGCGGCGGCAATCCCCGAACCCGGTGGTGGACACCGGAAGTAAGGGATGCCGTCAGGCTGAAGAAGGAGTCTTATCGGGCCTTGTTGGCTCGTGGGACTCCGGAGGCAGTCGACGGGTACCGGCGGGCCAAGCGTGCTGCAGCCCAGGTAGTCGCAGAGGCAAAAACTTGGGGTTGGGAGGAGTTCAGAGAGGCCATGGAGGAGGACTATCAAATGGCCTCAAAGAAATTCTGGCAAACCGTCCGGCACCTCAGAAGGGGGAAGCAGTGCTTCACCAACACTGTTTACGGTGGAGGTGGGGGGCTGTTGACCTCGACTGGGGATGTTATCGGACGGTGGAAGGAATACTTTGAGGATCTCCTCAATCCCGCCGTCATGTCTTCAGAGGAGGAAGCAGAGGCTGGAGACTTGGAGGCGGACTCACTCATCACCCTGGCTGAAGTCACTGAGGTGGTTGGAAAGCTCCTCGGTGGCAAGGCCCCGGGGGTGGATGAGAGCCGCCCTGAGTATCTCAAGTCTCTGGATGTTTTAGGGCTGTCTTGGCTGACACGTCTCTGCAACATTGCGTGGCGGTCGGGGACAGTACCTCTGGACTGGCAGACCGTGGTGGTGGTCCCTCTGTTTAAGAAGGGGGACCGGAGGGTGTGTTCCAACTATCAGGGAATCACACTCCTCAGCCTTCCCGGTAAGGTCTATTCCAGGGTGCTGAAGAGGAGAATTCGACCGAGAGTCAAATCTCGGATTCAGGAGGAGCAGTGTGGTTTTCGTCCCGGCTGGGGAACACTGGACCAGCTCTATACTCTCCATCGGGTGCTCGAGGGTGCATGGGGATCTGGAGAAGGCATTCGACCGTGTCCCTCGTGGGGTCCTGTGGAGAGTGCTCTGGGAGTACGGGGTTCGGGGCCCTTTGCTAAGGGCTGTTCGGTCCCTGTATGACCGGAGCAGGAGCTGTGTTCGCATTGCCGGTAGTAAGTCGGACCTGTTCCCGGTGCATGTTGGACTCCGCCAGGGCTGCCCTTTGTCACCGGTTCTGTTCATTATATTTATGGACATAATTTCTAGGCGCAGTCAGGGGCCGGAGGGGATCCGGTTTGGGAACCACAGGATCTCATCTCTGCTGTTTGCAGATGATATTTTCTTGATGGCTTCATCAAACCGGGACCTCCAATGTGCACTGGGGCGGTTTGCAGCCGAGTGTGAAGTGGCTGGGATGAGGATCAGCTCTTCCAAATCTGAGGCCATGGTTCTCGACCGGAAAAGGGTGGCTTGCCCCCTCTGGGTGGGTGGGGAGTCCTTGCCTCAAGTGGAGGAGTTCAAGTATCTTGGGGTCTTGTTCACAAGTGAGGGGAGGATGGAGCGTGAGATTAACAGGCGGATTGGTGTAGCATCGGCAGTGATGCAGTTGTTGTACCGGACCGTTGTGGTGAAGAGGGAGCTGAGCCAAAAGGCGAAGCTCTCAATTTACCGGTCAATCTACGTTCCTCCCCTCACCTATGGTCATGAGTTCTGGGTAATGACCGAAAGGACGAGATCGCAGATACAAGCGGCCGAAATGAGTTTCCTCCAGAATGGCTGGGCGCACCCTTAGAGATAGGGTAAGGAGCTCAGTCACACGGGAGGGGCTCGGAGTTGAGCCGCTGCTCCTCCACGTGGAGAGGAGCCAGCTGAGGTGGCTCGGACATCTGTTCCAGATGCCTCCTGGTCGCCTCCCTCGGGAGGTGTTTCAGGCATGTCCCACCGGAAGGAGGCCCCGGGGAAGACCCATGACACACTGGAGGGACTATGTGTCCCGGTTGGCCTGGGAACGCCTTGGGTTTCCCCCGGAGGAGCTGGAGGAAGTGTCCGGGGTGAAGGAAGTCTGGGAGTCCCTGCTTAGACTGGCGACCCGGCCCCGGATAAGAGGAAGAAAATGGATGGATGGACATCCATGTTTGATTTTTGGTCTGTTGCATACCTGCATGACATCACGGAGGGAACTGAAGTCTTCTGTATAGTAACTTTTGGGCAGGAATTTGTAGATTTTCTTGATTTCCTCGGGAGTCTGAAGAAGATTTTGAAAGTTAAAATTTAAATATAGTTGCAAGTAGCAATGTGGGGCCAAGCAGTGACCCAGCCTAATTTGATGATGTGTGTTGGATCAGTCTTCGCCCAAGGATCCCAGGGATACCAAGTTTTTGAAAATCGGACTTACGGACTTGGCATCCCTGTACTCCTTGGGCCAAGCTGAATCCAACGCACCCTATGACGTCATTTTCCGCCAGGGTAGATTTTCCGCCATTTTGAATTTTATGAAAAACACTCCAAATGCTTCTTCTCCCTCAATTTTGGACCAATTTTGATCAAATTTGGTACATAGCATCTTTGGACTGAGCCTCATCAGAAACTTGCCCGGATTTTTGATATCTCTTATCCAGGGCTCTCAAGTCTCACGCATTGAGAGTGTGACACACGCAATTCGACGTGTTCACACGCTCACACATGGGATTTCTCACGCTGATTTTTTTTTTTTTTTTTTTTGTGCCCAGAAAATCGGTCTGTGTGGCTCAGTTTATGCAGGCACCGCGTGTTTTCAGCGAAAAAAACTCTCCCCCTCCTCCCCGTCCCGCTCCCCGGAAAAAATCAGCCAATCAGAAAATAGATTGTTCTGTTGTTGGGCAGACTGTAGAGTGTAGTTTCAGCTGCTAAGCGCACACTGCGGTGATGATAAAACAAACTGAGAACCATCAGGTAATAACTTCATTTATAGAACTCTCATTAGTTGCTTTGTAGTTTAAGTTTGCTCTTTAGACAAATATTTACAGCAGGGCTCTCAAGTCTCACGCATTGAGAGAGACAATTCGACGCGTTCACACGGCATTTCTCACGCAATTCAAGCCCCCCCCCTTCTTCTTCTTCTTACGCACGACCCCGCTCAAAACTTGATCGTTTTGTTTTGTCTTATCGTTTTGTCATGACAGCCAATCAAACGCTATGTTACAAGCAGAAATGTCCCTCAAATTTTGTCCTGTTGGTGGCGCTAGAGGGTTTGAGCTGAGGCCCTGTAATTTTTTGTGGGGAATCCTGGGAAAAGTTTGAAAATAATCCTATGAAGGGTTCCCGAGATATGAGCTCACTTCCTGTTTGGCGACTTTTAGGACACGTTTGATTGGCTCTCACGACAAAACGATAAGAGATATCAGAAATCCAGGCAAATGTCTGATGTGGCTCAGTCCAAAGATGCTACGTACCAAATTTGAGCAAAATTGGTCAAAAATTGAAGGAGGAGAAGCATTTTGAATGTTTTTCAAAAAATTCAAAATGGCGGAAAATGACGACATAGGGTGCGTTGGATTCGGCTTAGCCCAAGGAGTTCAGGGATGCCGAGGTTTTGAAAATTGGACATACGGTTCAAAAGTTACACACAGAAACGTATCTGAAAATTCATGCAACTTTGAGCTGCTGGTGGCGCTAGAGCAGGGGTCACCAACCCTATGCCCGCGGGCACCCGGTCGCCCGTGAGCCCCATTTCAGTCGCCCGCAGAGCAGGTTCTAAAAATAGAACAGGTCGCCCTCGTACTTATATAAATAATAATGTTTTACAAAAATGCTGCGCCTTTATATGCACATATTTTAAAGTAGGCTAATAATAAAAACACTTACAGATTTTAAAATTTAAAATATGTTGTCCGAGTTCAAAGTTCACTTCTCTGCGCATGACAATTAACCTGTTTGATGCAGCTGGACTCATCCAAAAAAAAAAAAAAGACGAGACAGCATGGCGGAGAAGAGAAAGAAATCATATGTTTTTAACACCGACTGGGAAGAAGAGTTCTTTTTTCCCATGGAAAAGAGAGAAGTGTGTATGTCTCATTTGTGGAGCTACAGTGGTGATTTCAAAACGGCACAATGTGGAAAGTCGCTACGAATCACGGCAGCTTCAACACAAACTTTCCCCTTAAGAGTGCACTTCGAGCTGAGAAAGCACGAGAGTTAAAGGCTGCTTTAGCCAAGCAGCAGTCTTTCTTCACTAGACCACTGAAAAAGGCTAAAAAGGCAACCGAGGCTTCTTTCAGGGCAACAAATTATTTGATAAAAACCAAAAAGACATTTTCAGTTGGAGAAACTGTAAAAGGAGCGATGATGATGATTGCTGAGACTATTTTTAAAGACGAGAAAAATGGATCAGATGTCATCTCAACTCTGGCCAATGTACAACTTGGTGCGAGTACAGTGACAAGACGGGTGTCTGCTATTTCCGAAAACTTGAATGAGCAGCTGGACAAGGACTTACGTGAATACAGGTGGTTCAGCATCCAGAGTGACGAGTCCGTGGACAACAGCAGTACGGCTCAGGTAATGGTGTTTATTATTATTATTTGAAATCATTCAGCCTGCTTCAATGTTGAAATTATAAGAGTTTGATTTGTTTAAAACAAAAAAAGGAGTTGAAATAATGTTAAATTTATTACTACATTACCACATTACTAGTATATTTTTGCTAATCTAATTGTGACATGTTCATTTGCACAAAATAAATGTCGCTTTGACAATGAAACACAAATGTGGTCATTTACACATAACTAATGCATGTATGCATACATTGTGATCAAATAAATAATAATACAGCATAAAAGTGCATTATTTAGACTTTTGAATTATCTTAATTGAGCTGGTAGCCCTCGTATTATTTGATGACCTTAAGGTAGCCCTCGGCTTTGAAAAGGTTGGTGACCCCTGCGCTAGAGGGTTCGGGGTGGGGGCTATATATTGCTGTGGGTAATGAGGAGACTGGCTGGAATGTGCATGCCAAATTTCACAACTTTTTACCAGACGGTTCTAGGGGTTGCCATAGACTCCCAGAGGCGGAAGAATATTTTATAATAAGAATCAGTAGAATCACTAATTTACAAAATCAGTCAAAATTTTGTACTTTTTCATTTATGTTTCTTCTATATTTGCATTATTATTTCCACTGTAGATTGTCACTGAAGATTTCACTTTTTAAAAAATTATATGGAGAGAAATAAATAAATACATGTTTGTTTGTTTTTAATGGCGACCCTTTGCTTTGAACCCTGGTTTGCACTTGGCATTTCCAGACCCTGAAAAGGCACACCTGTGAAGTGAAAACCATTTCAAGAGACTTCAGCTCCTTGGAGCTCCTTGAGGGAAGACCAAGGGATTGCAGCACAAACAAAGTAAAGGGTTTGCAGCACAAACAAAGTAAAGGGTTTGCAGCACAAAGTAAAGGGTTTGCAGCATAAAGTAAAGGGTTTGCAGCACAAAGTAAAAGGTTTGTAGCACAAACAAAGTGAAGGGTTTGTAGCACAAAGTAAAAGGTTTGTAGCACAAACAAAGTAAAGGGTTTGCAGCACAAACAAAGTAAAGGGTTTGCAGCACAAACAAAGTAAAGGGTTTGCAGCATAAAGTAAAGGGTTTGCAGCACAAAGTAAAGGGTTTGTAGCACAAACAAAGTAAAGGGTTTGCAGCACAAAGTAAAGGGTTTGCAGCACAAACAAAGTAAAGGGTTTGCAGCATAAAGTAAAGGGTTTGTAGCACAAACAAAGTAAAGGGTTTGCAGCACAAAGTAAAGGGTTTGCAGCACAAACAAAGTAAAGGGTTTGCAGCATAAAGTAAAGGGTTTGTAGCACAAAGTAAAGGGTTTGCAGCACAAACAATGTAAAGGGTTTGCAGCACAAAGTAAAGGGTTTGCAGCACAAACAATGTAAAGGGTTTGCAGCACAAAGTAAAGGGTTTGCAGCACAAAGTAAAAGGTTTGTAGCACAAACAAAGTAAAGGGTTTGCAGCATAAAGTAAAGGGTTTGCAGCACAAAGTAAAGGGTTTGTAGCACAAACAAAGTAAAGGGTTTGCAGCACAAAGTAAAGGGTTTGTAGCACAAACAAAGTAAAGGGTTTGCAGCACAAACAAAGTAAAGGGTTTGCAGCACAAAGTAAAGGGTTTGCAGCATAAAGTAAAGGGTTTGCAGCACAAAGTAAAGGGTTTGCAGCACAAACAAAGTAAAGGGTTTGCAGCACAAACAAAGTAAAGGGTTTGCAGCATAAAGTAAAGGGTTTGTAGCACAAACAAAGTAAAGGGTTTGCAGCACAAAGTAAAGGGTTTGCAGCACAAACAAAGTAAAGGGTTTGCAGCATAAAGTAAAGGGTTTGCAGCACAAAGTAAAGGGTTTGCAGCACAAACAAAGTAAAGGGTTTGCAGCACAAAGTAAAAGGTTTGTAGCACAAACAAAGTAAAGGGTTTGCAGCACAAAGTAAAGGGTTTGCAGCACAAACAAAGTAAAGGGTTTGCAGCATAAAGTAAAGGGTTTGCAGCACAAACAAAGTAAAAGGTTTGCAGCACAAAGTAAAGGGTTTGCAGCACAAAGTAAAGGGTTTGCAGCACAAGCAAAGTAAAAGGTTTGCAGCATAAACAAAGTAAAGGGTTTGCAGCACAAACAAAGTAAAGGGTTTGCAGCACAAAGTAAAGGGTTTGTAGCACAAACAAAGTAAAGGGTTTGCAGCACAAACAAAGTAAATGGTTTGCAGCACAAACAAAGTAAATGGTTTGCAGCACAAAGTAAAAGGTTTGTAGCACAAACAAAGTAAAGGGTTTGCAGCACAAACAAAGTAAAGGGTTTGCAGCACAAACAAAGTAAAAAGTTTGTAGCACAAACAAAGTAAAGGGTTTGCAGCACAAACAAAGTAAAGGGTTTGCAGCACAAACAAAGTAAAGGGTTTGGCTACTTTGAGATACTGAATAGAAAAAATGTTTAACTTTTTTTTTTTTTTTTGCTCCATAACACCAAACCCTGTGCATCATCTAATGTTTGGTAAAACGTAGAAAGTGGTTAAAAAAAATGAAGAGAATAAACCCCTGAGTGAGATGTCGGTCCAAAAGTGGGACTGCTTGTGTTTTTCCACTTACCTTCAGGATCCAGTTTTCGTCCTCGCGTTTAAAGTACCATTTTGTCTTAGTCCCTTTGTCGAGGTCGGCTGTAGATGGTTGGCCAAGGAGTTTCACTATAACCTTCAACTGTATAAGAGAAACACATGTTAGATCAATGTTAGAACAGACTTGCTCCTGACCGACACCCCCATCACCACTGTGGACTCATTCCACTTCCTGGGACCACCATCACCCAGGACCTTAAATGGGAGCCCACCATCACCTCCGTCATAAAGAAGGCCCAGCAGAGGATGTACTTCCTGAGGCAGCTGAAGAGATTCAACCTGCCAGCACGGACAATGGTGCAATTCTACACGGCCATCATCGAGTCCATCCTCACCTCCTCCATCACCGTGTGGTCTGCAGGAGCCACCTCCTCCATCACCGTGCTGGTCCGATCCCCCCTCTGTATCAGTCACATGACCCCACCCCCGCTCTGTCAGTCACATGACCCCGCCCCCGCTCTGTGTCAGTCACATGACCCCACCCCCCCGCTCTGTATCAGTCACATGACCCCGCCCCCGCTCTGTATCAGTCACATGACCCCACCCCCCTCTGTATCAGTCACATGACCCCACCCCCGCTCTGTGTCAGTCACATGACCCCACCCCCCGCTCTGTCAGTCACATGACCCCGCCCCCCTCTGTATCAGTCACATGACCCCACCCCCGCTCTGTCAGTCACATGACCCTGCCCCCCGCTCTGTCAGTCACATGACCCCACCCCCGTTCTGTCAGTCACATGACCCCACCCCCCGCTCTGCATCAGTCACATGACCCCACCCCCCGCTCTGTATCAGTCACATGAGCCCGCCCCCCCTCTGTATTAGTCACATGACCCCACCCCCGCTCTGTATCAGTCACATGACCCCACCCCCTCTGTATCAGTCACATCCCCTCTGTATCAGTCACATGACCCCACCCCCCGCTCTGTCAGTCACATGACCCCACCCCTGTTCTGTCAGTCACATGACCCCACCCCCCTGCTCTGCATCAGTCACATGACCCCGCCCCCTCTGTATTAGTCACATGACCCCACCCCCGCTCTGTGTCAGTCACATGACCCCGCCCCCGCTCTGTCAGTCACATGACCCCGCCCCCCGCTCTGTGTCAGTCACATGACCCCACCCCCGCTCTGCATCAGTCACATGACCCCGCCCCCCGCTCTGTGTCAGTCACATGACCCCACCCCCGCTCTGTGTCAGTCACATGACCCCGCCCCCCGCTCTGTATCAGTCACATGACCCCGCCCCCCTCTGTATCAGTCACATCCCCTCTGTATCAGTCACATGACCCCACCCCCCGCTCTGTGTCAGTCACATGACCCCACCCCTGTTCTGTCAGTCACATGACCCCACCCCCCGCTCTGCATCAGTCACATGACCCCACCCCCTCTGTATCAGTCACATCCCCTCTGTATCAGTCACATGACCCCACCCCCCGCTCTGTCAGTCACATGACCCCACCCCCCGCTCTGCATCAGTCACATGACCCCGCCCCCCTCTGTATTAGTCACATGACCCCACCCCCGCTCTGTGTCAGTCACATGACCCCGCCCCCGCTCTGTATCAGTCACATAACCCCGCCCCCGCTCTGTCAGTCACATGACCCCACCCCTGTTCTGTCAGTCACATGACCCCACCCCCCCACTCTGCATCAGTCACATGACCCCACCCCCTCTGTATCAGTCACATCCCCTCTGTATCAGTCACATGACCCCACCCCCCGCTCTGTCAGTCATATGACCCCACCCCCGTTCTGTCAGTCACATGATCCCACCCCCCGCTCTGCATCAGTCACATGACCCCGCCCCCCTCTGTATTAGTCACATGACCCCACCCCCGCTCTGTGTCAGTCACATGACCCCGCCCCCCCGCTCTGTATCAGTCACATAACCCCGCCCCCGCTCTGTCAGTCACATGACCCCGCCCCCCGCTCTGTGTCAGTCACATGACCCCACCCCCGCTCTGTCAGTCACATGACCCCGCCCCCCGCTCTGTGTCAGTCACATGACCCCACCCCCGCTCTGTCAGTCACATGACCCCGCCCCCCCGCTCTGTATCAGTCACATGACCCCGCCCCCCTCTGTATCAGTCACATGACCCCGCCCCCCCGCTCTGTGTCAGTCACATGACCCCCCCGCCCCCCGCTCTGTGTCAGTCACATGACCCTGCCCCCCTCTGTGTCAGTCACATGACCCCGCCCCCCGCTCTGTCAGTCACATGACCCCGCCCCCCACTCTGTATCAGTCACATGACCCCCCCGCCCCCCGCTCTGTGTCAGTCACATGACCCTGCCCCCCGCTCTGTCAGTCACATGACCCTGCCCCCCCGCTCTGTCAGTCACATGACCCTGTGCTGTATTTTTGGTCTGTTTGCACTGATCATCACCTGCACTGTTGTATTCTTGTAAATGTGTAAATGTTGTGTTATATTATAGCTTATTGGTTTTCTACTTTATTTTATTCTATTTTATTCGCTGCATGTTAAGTGTTTACATTCCGCTCCAAGCACCGGAGCAATTTCCTAATGTTGTGAACCTGTTCACTCATATGGCAATTAGAGCTGGGCGATATGGCCTAAAAATAAAATCTCAGATTTTTTTTTTTTTTTTTTAAATCTGATTTCTGATTTTAATCGATTTTTCTCTGCCCTACTCAAAAACAAAGAACAGATGACAGACAAATGACTCAAAACAATGAAACGTTTTTTTATAAAACAAATACATTACACCTGCATCAATTAAGCTGTTATTGTTTACAAAAAATATATCACAGTTATATAAATATCTTTCTTTTATAAAGAAGCATTTTATGGAGCTAAATTATTCCGATTGTGGGAAAGATGGACTGGAGTGGGCAGTGTTGTGTTTTAGTTTTTGTGTGTGTGTGTGTGTGTGTGTGTGTGTGTTCATGTATGTTAGCTTGTCAAGATTCAAGATTCTTTATTGTCATTATGCAGCATAACGAAATTTTGATGGACTCCCGGCTACAGAAGTATAAAAATACAACACAACAAGCATAAAGATACAGTCTGTACACAGCTGTGGAAACTTCAGAAAAATATTTGTGTCTTGGTAGCACATACTTCGGGTCCAAAACGTTCACTATGTTAATGAATCCGGGCTTTTCCACAGTTTATATGGGCACCATGTCCTTACAGAGCTCTCAAGTCTCACACATTGAGAGTGTGACACACGTAATTCGACGTGTTCACACGCTCACACGCCACACATGACATTTCTCACGCTGATTTTTTGTTTGTTTGTTTTTTTGTTTTGGTGCCCAGAAAATCGGTCTGTGTGGCTCAGTTTATGCAGGCACCGCGCGTTTTCAGCGAAAGATTCTGACTTATTGATCTGATTTACTGTTTACATAGAGGTGGGACAAAAATCAATGCAAAAATCAAGTTGTTCCTGTTTGTCAGTATGTCCCACCTCTGTGTCGACTTATGGTGAGTGACTTACTGTTTCATATTCAGACTCGTTGGGGAATAAGCCACGTCCACCCAACATGAATCTGGCAATCATGGTCCCCAGGGCCCACACGTCCACAGCTTCAGTGAACGGCAAACCCAGAATCACTTCAGGAGGCCTAAAGGAGGAACAAACACATGACATGAACATGACATGAACATAAGATGGACTAGATCCATGTATTTAAGGCAGACACTGCAGGCGATCAGGAAAAGAACCTGAACTTTGAAGATATCACTTGGAAACCTCTTCTGTAGTATTCTGTAGTGTAATTAAGATTGTAAAGTTTGATATAAGTTTTCTTACTGGGTTAAATGAAATAATAAACATGTGTATTTGTTTGTGCCTGTGGTGTCTGCCCTTCATCACAAAAACAGAAGAACATGGCTCACCTGTAGCACACATGATGGATCTTCATGCCTGGTTTGACGTTGGCTGTGCGCATGGCCACACCAAAGTCAATAAGTTTGACTTGTAAAGGCCTCTGGGTGTGATCACAGACCATCACATTTTCCCGTTTCAGGTCTGCGTGGATGATGGACGTGTTCTTCAGCACCTCCAGAGCTGTGGCCACCTGCACAATGTCACAACAGAAACATTTAGAACTTTGAACATTGTCTAAAGTGCACACGCACTTAGGAAATAAACACTGTGTTCCATTGCACTGTACCTGTTTGATGATGGTCCTGATGTCCGAAAGGGGCAATGGGCAATACTTGTGATAATATTTCCACAGATTCATGTCCAGCCTTTCGAAGATCATGCCTTTGCCCAAACGAGTTTTAAAGTCCCCGTAAAACTTCACAATGTGTCTCTGGTCACCTCCCTGGTCCATCAGGCGGCGCAGCAGATGAACCTGAACACACAAGAACAGTAGTTACAAGTTACAGTTTTATTTACATTTCACTAACATTCTTAAAGAGTATTGAAACTGGCGCTTACCTCCTTCAAACTGTCTTGCCTGAAGTAGGGAAGTTTAACTGCCACAACTTCCTGAGTGTCTTTCTTTTGACACACCACCACTTGACCGAAGCCTCCGTTGGATATATTTTGGATGAACTTGTAGTCTGGAGGTATTTCCCTCTTAATCTCGTCAATGCTCAGCATTAAATTATGTAAATCCATCTCCAGATTCTGAATGGCTGTCTTAACTAGTAAAAACAACACAGTAAAAAATGTTTTTTTCCTCCACAGAAAGTTCACCACAGACAGGTGAAAGTCTGGTGATGGTCAAAACTTGTGGAATTCTTGGTAATACCTTGCCTGCGTGACTGTGGAAGGATTTAAGGTTTGTTAGTTGAGTTGTGTCTCTCTGACGTAAAACGTGTCCTGTGCGGTTGTCAAAGTAGAAATTGCCTGTCATGCGATCAAGAAACAACCAGGGTGGGCAGCAAAGTAAGATTTTCACTGTACAGGGAAACGTGTTTCTTTACTGTGCATATGACAATAAAAGCTTTGTATCTTTGAAGCTTTGAATCTTTGAACATGCATCGCCATGGAGACGCTCATTTGCATATTCCTTATATGCAAATGAGTAGAATACAGGGTTATTTGGGGCCAAGCACCGAAGTGGGACGAGGTCCCTATTGAAGTTGCTTTGTTTCCGTATTATTATTATTCTTGTTCATACACGCTGGGGCAATTTTGAGCATGTTCCCATGCTTCAAAACGAACGAAACTTTGCACGGGCATCACAAAGTGCTGCCAGTACGACCACACAAAGTCCCGTCCCCCAGTGACCCCCAGGAGCTCGATAGCGCCCCCTAGCGCGTTGTCTTTCGGGGCTGGCATACCGTTTAAGATAGGAGCACGAAATTCGGTAGGGACGTGTATCTCAATAAGACGAACAAACGTCTCACTGCAATTTCATGTCCACGCCCAACAGGAAGTGAGATAATTGGCCTTTTGTGTGATTTTGTGGTATTTGACATAGAATGGAATTTGAAACACTTCTCCTACACCGTACCTCAATAGGCTTAAATTTTGGTGAACATAATCTTAAGACGTTGGAGATGTAAAATTGCGAAGGATTTTCAAATAGGCGGTAATATGACGATACGGCGGATCGATAAAGTTAGGTATTTATTGAATGGCAGTTATGAGTTATGAATGGGAGGTATTTGTTGCTAGGCAACGCCCTGATCAAAGATCTTTGATCTTTGTACCTTTGATCTGTCTTTGGCCACGCCCAACAGGAAGTGAGATAATTGTGCCAGGCACACGAAATTTGGTATGGCTGTGCGTCTCAGTAAGACGAACAAACGCAGGTGCGAGGTCCCGACCAACGCCGCTTGCGGCTTTAATGTTAATTTTATTTTTATTCATAATGTTGTGATGTGTCCTCTGTAATGGACTGTAATCGTGTTAAATCCATGTGACGTTAACGACCTAACCTGACCACCATCTATGACAAGCTTATACAGTTACCTCAAAAAGTTTTTAGATTCCCTTTTAATTTCTTATTTATTTAGCTATTTATTTATTTACTTATTGTATTTTTACTGTATTTATATTTTTATTTATATTTTTATTTGTTTACTTATTTATGCATGTTTATTTATTTTATTTATTGATTGATTTATTTACTTATGTATGTATTTTTATTTATTATTTTATGTATTTATTTTATTAATATTTTTATGTATTTGTTTACTTATTTATGCATGTTTATTTATTTGTTTTTATTTATTTATCTATTTATTTACTTATTTATGTATTTTTATTTTATTTATATTTTTATTTATTATTTGTTTACTTATTTATGCATGTTTATTTATTATTTTTATTTTATTTATTTCTATTTATTTTTTATTTTATTTATATTTTTACTTATTATTTGTTTACTTATTCATGCATGTTTATTTATTATTATTTATTTACTTATTTATGTATTTTTATTTATTATTTATTTACTTATCTATGTACTGTATTTTTATTTATTATTTTATTTATTATTTTTTTAATCATAGCGCAGCCACAAACTAGATTCTATCTCAAAACTTCAAACTTGAGACTGGTTAACTCAATGTCCACTATAAAGAACACCGCCATATGATTCCCGCCTGGTGAATCACGCCAGGTGTGCGTGATTACGTGAGCACAGGTGACGTACGGGTGCCCTTAAATATGGCGCGCTCCAGTATCCAGGTGAGGCGGAAGGACCTGATTAGCACCGGGAGCAAACGGAGACTCTTACGAGCTTTGAACGCGCTTTTAACCAACAACAAACGGAAGATGTTCGAAAGCCAAAGCGGCAGCCTCACGCGGGACTCTGGAAAACGCTAAACGTGCACCGTCGCCCGTTAATATGGCGCGCTCCGGTGCTCAGGTGAGGCGGAAGCACCTGACTGGAGGCAACAGAGACTCGTATTTCGCTTTGGCTGCACGATCTTTTAACGCGGATTTAACCAACAACAAAAGGAAGATGTTTGAAAGCCTGAAAACCATCGCTGCAGCGTCACGCGGGACTGAGGACAACGCGCCGCCGCTGACGTCGCTACGTCACCACGTCGAGCCACGCGGGAGTCCAGGTAGGACCAGGTGCCTGACCAGCCAAACCGTCCACGCGTTTGTAACTTGTACTGCTTTATAAGGCCTGTCGCGGTAGAATGGGATGTTTTGAAGTCCCTCAGTCGTTCAGGTAGGATCAATAACAAAGAAAATCAATTATGTAAATCTAGGCCTATATGTCCCCTTTTTTTTATATACATTTACCCTTTGTGATGCGTTGCCCCTTGTTATTATTAATTGCCCCTCCCCCGATGCATTTCCCTGTTTTGCGGGATATTTTGGCGGTTCTGGACACGCAACTTTACCTGTGTCCGTTTGTCGATACGAAGAATTATCGCAATGTTTTATTTGCTGCTGCTGGTTGGTTATTTCGCAGTGTGGTTTGAATAATGCTGTTGCTGCTGTGATGGTTGTGGCAATTTTAGAAGAAGTGCTGTTGATTTCACATTCTGGATTTGTCTAAATGCAGCGATTCACTAAAGAAAGGGAATATAAAAGGAAAAAACAACAGGGTCAGACAGTGTAGCCTTGTGAAATGAACACATGAAACGTACATAATGTACTGAGGCAGGCATACTTGACGAATTTCTCGTGATGGAAATTCATTCTTTGTGTTTGAGCCTTTTTTTATTTTTTATAAACTGCTGCTGCTCGGGACCATCTCCAGGTCAGGAGTTTTGGTCCAGACCATCAGAAGACCAAAGGTGAAATGTTTAAATATACTGTACTACTATAAAACTGAAATAGTCTTAAAGAGCTAAGCTAAAATATACCTGCTACACAGGTAGCAATGGTTTCAATAATATTAATGAGTTAATGTTAAATCTACTTTAATGTCTTGCACCTGTGAGGCATGAAGATCATCTGCAACAACTGTTTATTTTATTTGAAACACAGCTAAGGATAAAGTGATGCCATATTATGTTGCTGTACATAAGAACCTTTAACCTAAGATGGCGCCCGGCCCCCTGACGTGCTGCCGCTGCCCCCCGACGTGCTGCTGCCGCCCTCTCCGCCCCTGACGCTTCCCGACGTGCTGCTGACGCTTCCCGACGTGCTGCTGACGCTTCCCGACGTGCTGCTGACGCTCCCGGATGTGCTGCTGACGCCGCCGCTCCCAACGTGCTGCTGCTGCCCTCTCCGCCCCCGACGCTCCCGGACGTGCCGCCGCCCCCGGCATGCTGCTGCTGCCCTCTCCACTCCCGGACGTGCTGCCGCCGCCCCCGACGCTCCCGGACGTGCTGCCGCCACCCTCTCCGCTGCTGACGCTCCCGGACGTGCTGCCGCCACCCTCTCCGCTGCTGACGCTCCCGGACGTGCTGCCGCCACCCTCTCCGCTGCTGACGCTCCCGGATGTGCTGCCGCCACCCTCTCCGCCCCCGACACTCCCGGACGTGCGGTCCCCAGCTCTGGAAGGATGGGTGAAATGCAAAGGATAAATAAACATTTATTAGTCCATAACACAAGCTAAAGTTAATTAAATTCATGTCTTGCAACTGTGAGGCATGAACATCTGCAACAACTGCAGCAGATGTTTATTTTATTTAAAATACAGCTGAGGATAAAATGGTGTTTGCTATAATATGTCGCTGTCTGACTCTTTGTGTTTCAGGGATGTGCGACCCCTGGCTCCTCGACGTGCGCCTCCCCGGCTCCTTGATGTGCGACCCCTGGCTCCAGAAGGATGGGTGAAACGCAGAGGATTGAAGTTTCCCTGTTTTCTAAACACTACATATAACTTGCATGTGGTGGTGGTGGTGGTGGTGGGGGGTGTGTCTATCCTTTTTACAGGTCGCTCTGTGATATTTGGTCGATACAGAATGTGAACGACTGAAACATGAACCTTCACCTCTATTTGAAGTCAAAAAGCCAAAAAAAAAGGACCCAGAAGAGGAACTGAACTAATCAAGAATGGATTAAAAAAAAATAAAAAAATAAAAATTGGAGGATGTACCAAAAAATATGCAATTAATAAAGGGAGTACATCAGATTGATACAAAAAAATACACCTTGAACTGCAAAAATTCAGCACAAAGTACGTTAAAGTGAGAAAATGGAGCGCTGTGGAGCCATCAAAGTGTCATAACTGAGCAGTGACTCGTCCCAGGACATTTTTCCAAGTACCTGGTATATATAAAGGTTTAATCTGGAGGAAAGGAGTCTTAACTTTGTCTAAAAGCTTCAGAGGAAAAACCCAAAGCCCAGATCCAAAGTGCACCAACAGCCCTGGACTGAACGCTGTAAAGAACAGGACAGAGGAAACCAAACAAATGCAAATAAGATGCTAAACGACTGCAATGCAAAGAGTCTTATGATGCACAAAAAATGAATCTTCTTCCCTTTGGGGTCCCATGATCAACGTCCGTTCAAAGTCTGAAGCCGAGAGGCACAAGATGGAACCAGATGGAGAAATGTTCAAACCTGATCATTTTACTTTTCTAATCCCTTGAGGAGGAAACTCGCTCTTTTGTATTTAACAAAGTGTTCCTAAGGCGACCTCAGGAGCAGTGAGCTGCTGCCGTACAGAGTGCTAACCACTCAGATCCGTCTTATTGGAGGATCATGGACGTACATTACACTTTGAATATACCAACAGTCTTGTTC
Source organism: Paratrypauchen microcephalus (assembly GCA_036785185.1). Classification (NCBI taxonomy): domain Eukaryota; kingdom Metazoa; phylum Chordata; class Actinopteri; order Gobiiformes; family Gobiidae; genus Paratrypauchen; species Paratrypauchen microcephalus. Next base: position 2,379,541 of record JAVJIX010000115.1, on the reverse strand, counting down.
TGGTCCAAGGGTTGAGGCCCTTGTGTTTTCTTTTCCTTGGTCCCAGAGTGGGGCACATATGGACTTGGTAAGTATAATGGTTCAAACACTTGAACGTTTGGTTTGTGACTGAAATAATCTGACAGGGATGAGCTCTCCCTGCTGCTGCTTTCACAGGTTTTATTTGTCCAGACTTAAACCAGGTAAGTATTAGTGATTCTGTGAACCTTGTATCATCTCAAAACGAGGTCTGAATATGCTGAACGTTCTTGTGTTTCTCTAAGGCTTTGGTTTTGGGCCCAAACTGGTGTGTGCCAGATTCTAAACATTGGCACTTTTATGGAGACTGCGTGGTCTCCTGGTGGTCTCTTGGTCTGGTCTAAATGTGGACCAGATTTAAACACTGGTAAAACATGTGACGGTCACATGGGTCTGAAAACCCCTGAGTCTAAACTAACACTTCCACAGGTTAAACTGACTTTTGTCTGTTCATTTAGAATTTTAAACCAGGTCTGAACTGTCAATCTTGGGTTTTTGTTTTTGGTTTGGTCTGAACTGGTCTAAATGTGAGCCGGGTTTAGACTGGTTTGGAGTGTGAGGGCTCTGGTCCTCCCTCTGAACTGAAATGCTGGTTATTCTCCTCCTAAACTCTTCCACAGGAGCAACTCTAACCCCTAAACTGTTTTTACTTTAAACTTTTGAGTCTTTCCAGGTCCCAGAGGCTGTTTGTGGTGAGTATCTCTGCACCTACTAACACACTAACCCTACAAAAGCACGGGCGGTGGGTCTAATCCAGCCACAGGGGGCGCTGTCCCTCTGTGCCAGTCCCCAGCCTGGACAAATGGAGAGGGTTGCTTTGGCGTAAAACCTGCCGCCTTAATCTTGATCACACATGTTTGAGGAACCCTTGATTATTGGTCGGTCTACTTAATTGTTTTTCTTAAGGTTGGGTTTGTAAGGTCTTTTTAAGGTGCTGGCATACTGTAAATAGCTGAATGTGCTTTTGTCTATTTCTGTGCAGGTGAGGGCCGCGCTGCCGACGGCTGCCATCAAGGACGGAGACCTGGTACTGGTGAAGGAGTCCAGGCGTAAACATTGGCGTTCGCATCGCTGGGGAGGCCCTTACGACGTGCTATTGATCACCGACACTGCCGTGAAGGTCACTCAACGGAGAACCTGGATACACCCATCCCACTGCGGGTTGGTCCCTCGCCTGAAGGAGGTCGAGGAGGTCCCGTGCGACCCAGGTGAGGGGTGCAGCACCACCGCTCCCGAGCAACAAGGGGTAGTCTCACAAACTGCCCCCATCGACGCTGTAGCAGGGGTAGGCCCGCAGGCTGCTTCTGCCGACTCTAAGAACGGGGTAGGCTGTCACGCTGCCTCCTCCGGGAAGAACGAGAGGAGACTGAGCGCTACCTCCAACGCTAGAGCTCACGGACCAGGCCCCGTTGGCAGGTCCCCACGTGGGAACAACAGAGCCAGACCCTCTGGTGGGCTCCTCCGAATGCAAGCCACGAGGGAGACCTCTAGGGGCTCAAACGGAGTCCTACTGACCGTGTACTGAGGTCTCATGGTGACGGAGACTAACTCGTCTACTGGTAATGACTCCTAACCCATCTGACAGGATCGAGATGATGCCGAGTGTTTCCTCCTCGGGCGAGGGGGAGGCCCCAACCACTAGAACTGTTAAATGGACTAAATCTGAGGTTCACCAGGTGTTTGGGGACGCTTTCCTGAACACTGGACCAGATCCAGACTACATCACTGATCCTGATGAGGACTACATTCATCAGCTCAAACTTTGACATGCTGCTATTAACAGGTGCCTTTAAATTTTCCCTGAGAAGAGTTCCTTTTACTGTTTTCCATTTTACTCACAGGATTTGTTTGAATTTTGTTTTTTGTTTTTTTAAGTTTCAAATAGTTATGTTTATCTTATTTTATCCCTAGCTTTCATCTTTAGCCATCACCCGCAAAAACAGCTGCGTCTGTTTCTCAACTCTTTGTCAGGCATGTCCAAATTATGGCCCGTGAGCCAAATGCGGCCCTCAGACAAATTTTTCTTGGCCCCCAGGCTTCCAGGTGAATTGGCCCAAATTACCTTGAGCGGACCTTTTGACTGCAAGACAATATTTAATAATTATTGTGTGGTTTTGAGGATTTTCGCATGAATAAAAGGCTGATGGCGTCATTTAAGTGTCATTAGAATGAGCTGACACTGCTGCTTAAAGGAAAAGTAACGTTATTTTACAATCTGAGCCTTCTTTCGGTAATAAAAGTCGTTTGACTCGCCCATATCACGTTCGTGTCATTTGGAGCTGTTTGAAGAAAGTTATGTTGTAGCGTATCCGTTAGCATTTGTATTCGGGGCATTACTTTGCGGTGTCCAAATAACACAAACTTTAGCACTTTTCAAATCATAGAAGCCCGATGTCTTAATGAAAAATTTCGTTTGAAGCAAAAGTGGCCTGTAATCCCAGATTTATCCATAGTTTTCAGCTTTGCGTTTCATGTTTGGGTCCCGGGAGCTGAGAGCACAGTCCACACATGTGCACTGGCCTCCTCATCTACTCGAAACTCTGGATAAATCTCGGATTACAGGCCACTTTTGCTTCAAACGAAACTTTTCATTAAGACATCGGGCTTCTATGATTTGAAAAGTGCTTAAGTTTGTGTTATTTGGAGACCGCAAAGTAATGCCCCGAGCATATGATACAGCACCATGTTAAGGATACGGGATCATTACTAGAACAGAACGGCTCAACATAAGTTCTGTGATACTGCTCCAATTGACAGAAAAATGCTATGGGTGAGTAAAACTACTTGTTTTATTGCCGAAAGAAGGCTCAGATTGTAAAAAAACGTTAATTTGCCTTTAAAGGACACATTTGAGCTTTATTCCGCTCCATTGTGTGTTTTACTTTTATTATACACAAGTCTTTTGTACTTTTGCTACGGGTATATGTGATGTTTTAGTCATGGTGTTTGTCTTTATCACATGTTTCATGTTCACTGTGGGCCTAGGGGGCGCTGCAATTTCAAATCCTGTGTGTGCGACCTGTACATATGGTTTTTGACAAAGCTGAACTTTTAAGTAACGTGTTAAACATGCATATTTCAATTGACTGTCCTGAGCACCAGTCTGTGGCCCTCGATCGGCCCTCTGCTTCGTCTGTGTTTAGATGTGTGGCCCTTGATGAAAAGTTTGGACTCCCCTTCCTTATACAAAATGTGGTGTTTGGATAAGAATAATTGATTTTTATTATCAAAACGGGAATTGTAATGGAAACTGTTCATCTAATCAAATATAGATGTCATGTACAAGTTGGGGTTGTTGATCAGTTTTAGATTTATCTGTGAAGAGGGGTTGTGTTTATGGTATCTTCCCACCAGACTAAACTTGTTTTTTTTTCTACTTGTTCTGCTGCTGATGAGCCAGCCTCAGAATGACCTGCTCTTGTATAAATCTTCTGTGTTTTGTCATGATCACGAGTGGAGGGACAGACGCCTCTGTCAGGGACGGCGAGGGCGTGATTCTCACAATCGCTTTAATAAATCAACTCTTTGATTCAAGACAACTCCAGTTTTATTCTAGATCAGAAATGCCACAACAATATCACGTTTTTATATATTTGTGGAGAATCTTCTGGGAGCGTGGGTGAGGCTTGTGGGCGGAGCCTCGTACAGAACGTTCCTGCTGACCATTTGCATCGGGCTCGCTAAATTACTCAGATGGATGACATTTAAAACCTTCATGTTTTTGAAAAGGGAACAACTTTATAACAGTATAGATTAAACCAAATCAATCACGAGGGAGACGAGCAGGTTACAGCACTGCGAGATTACAGTTCAGATCTGTGGAGAGTCGCCCCTTTTACAGAAGGAATTATTGCATTTTTGAGCAATAAAATCATTAATGAATAAATGCTGGATGGATTTGTTTAATGTCATAACAGGGAAAGCAATAACTTCCATGGAGAAAAGGTGCGCAGTGCTCCTTTAAATGAATCGTGCTGTCGGAGGAGCCGTGATGATCAATAACCCTGGATTAATGCGGGTTTTCCATACTTACTGTAGATGTGGAGTAGGAATGCTATGATCTCACAGGGGGTTCTTAAGTGCTTTACAGTAATCCCTCGTTTATGGCGGGGGTTCGGTTCCAGAAATAACCCGCAATACATGAAATCCGCGAAGTAGGACAACTTTATATTTTACAATTATTCTCCATGTTTTAAGGCTGTAAACGCCTCACCACACACATTCTACACTTTTCTCACACTGGAATTGACGTTCTCTCACATCTTGTTTAAACACTCAAACTTTCATAGATTTTCAACAAAATTATTAAAGGCAAATTAACGTTTTTTTACAATCTGAGCCTTCTTTCGGCAATAAAACAAGTAGTTTTACTCACCCATAGCATTTTTCTGTCAATTGGAGCAGTATCGCAGAACTTATGTTGAGCCGTTCTGTTCTACTAATGATCCCGTATCGTTAACATGGTGCTGTATCATTTGCTCGGGGCATTACTTTGCGGTGTCCAAATAACACAAACTTTAGCACTTTTCAAATCATAGAAGCCCGATGTCTTAATGTAAGAAATCGTTTGAAGCAAAAGTGGCCTGTAATCCGAGATTTAGCCATAGTTTCGAGTAGATGAGGAGGCCAGTGCGCATGTGCGGACTGTGCTCTCAGCTCCCGGGACCCAAACATGAAACGCAAAGCTGAAAACTATGGATAAATCTCGGAATTACAGGCCACTTTTGCTTCAAACGAAACCTTTCATTAAGACATCAGGCTTCTATGATTTGAAAAGTGCTAAAGTTTGTGTTATTTGGACACCGCAAAGTAATGCCCCGAAAACAAATGCTAATGGTTACGCTACAACATAACTTTCTTCAAACAGCTCCAAATGACACGAACGTGATATGGGTGAGTCAAACGACTTGTTTTATTACCGAAAGAAGGCTCAGATTGTAAAATAACGTTACTTTGCCTTTAATAGTGACGCGTGGGGACGTGGTCACGAAACAAGGCAAAGAGCCGCAATTCTGGTTTAGACCTGGTCTAGTCCTGGGCAGGGCGCACCACGCTCATCCAACGGCACTGCCACGTCCCGGGACGCGACGCGAACCAACCCCTTGGAGAAGTGCGCGACACGTGCACCACCGGCACGAGATTGATCCGCGGCGCCCGGACCGCGTCCTCTCAGCCCGAGCCACAAACCAGCAAAGAGCGGCACGTGGTGGTTTAATCCTGGTTTAGTCCAGGTCTAGACCTGGTCCAGTCCTGGTTTAGTCCAGGCCCAGTCCAGGTTTAGACCTGGTTTAGTCCACATTTAGTCCTGGTCTAGTCTCAGCCAATCAGGACACAGAACACAATGTTACACTATAGAAAAATGTTACACTATTAAAAAAAAAAAAAATCTGCGATAGAGTGCGGGATCACTGTATTCTGTTATTCAGCATCAACACATTTGTCTGTTTTTTACTAAGGAATAATTAATTGAGGAATATACAATATAATAATACTATGATATATTTATGACTCAGTGTTATGTTACTATAGCTTATATTCTTAAAGACCCTATTGAAACACTCAAATTCAGGTGAAAAACGCAGCTTATCAGTTAATCGTTAGTTGATTGACCTTATCGATCGATTATCAATTAATGAATTAATCGATAATTTGCATCCCTAATACAAAATCATGAATTCTACAAATACAAACTTATGTCACATGTCTCTTTCCTTTTGCTCAAAATGGAGCAGGTGGAAGTATAAGACAGCTATAATAATATATATAATATAATACTATAATATAATATACATTTCTCATCATTGTCCCGTACAACTCTAGTATTTAAACATTTAACTGTTCTATGATTGAAGTATGTTAGTTACTTCAGTTCATCCAGCACAATACAATATATGTATCTATACAATACTACTATGCTTTTACCAAGTATACTTTATTACTACTTTTCTATTTATTCTGTTTGTACATATATATTATTATCATGATTTTTATTTTTATAATTGTCTCATCTGACACTGGCTTATTGCTCTTTGGTTGCTATTCTGTGCTGAAGAAGGACAGGGCCGTGCGCGGACTCACGAGCCCCGCGGGCAGGGAATACAAGATCTTTCAATTCGCAGACGACACAAATCTTGTCCTTCGAGACGTGCAGAGCCTCGATGCGGCTCTCCACGTGCTCAATGTCTACTGTCTGGCTTCGGGTGCCAAAGTCAATCTTGAAAAGTCCTCTGTGGCTTTCTGCGGAAGCCTCGCAACCACCCAGAACACCTGGGGCCTCAGGGATGCAGCAGACCTTTACAGGGTCCTCGGCGTCCCACTGGGGAGGGATGAGGCGGCCTGTAGGGGCAATTTGTGGTCTGGATTGTACAATAGTGTTAACGCTTGCATGAATTTATGGCGGATTCGTGATTTAAAAATCAAGGGCAAGGTTTTGGTCGTCAATGCCTTGTGCCTGTCCAAGCTCGTACATGCCCTCACCGTGTACGACTTGCCGGACGCGGAGACACAGATTCAGCATTGCGGTGAATAGGTTTATTTGGAAAAGAGAACGTGGGCTGATTGCACACAATGTTATGATTGGAGAACACAACCAAGGGGGACTTAATCTCCTTGATTTGGTTATTAAGAAGCACGCATTGCGTCTCAAGGTAATTAGGAAGTTCCTTGACACTGACTTCACGGCCGCGTGGAAGGACTTCTTCGCAGTTCAGGTAGATCGGCTGGGTGAGCACGGTTTATTTAACCTGTGCATGCTCCCCCGGCAGGTCACCCTTGAGCGCTTTCCCCCTTTCGAGAGGGAGGTGTTTGAGGCCTGGGCTGCGCTGAGGCCGTGCACTGTGGCGGCACGGCGTTCCCTGTGGCAACTGGGGCAGATGCCTCTGCGTTTCAACCCTGACATGCTCTCCGACCCTCCAGGGAGGAGGGAGAGAATGTTCAGTGGGGTTCTGGAGGGAGTGGGGATTAAACAGGTAGGACAGCTTCTGGATGCCTCAGGCAGGTTTGACGTGGAGGAAATCAGGGACAGGTTTATGAGGGCTGGGGCCAGGTTTCGGAGAGCCGAAATCCTCAGGACGGCAAGTGTGATCCAGTCCTCTGTCCTGACGAGGTGGGGGGACCTGTTTGAGACGGGCCCCTTGGACCCGGGCGAGGTACATGGGGAGGAGACAGGCGAGTGTTCTCTGGATTTTGATTTTGATGGGGAGAGAGGGTGTTGAGGCTGACGAAGACGAGGGTGCACACCTTCTACAGGCTGTTAGTGGCCGGGGTCGCTCGGCGCCCTTCTGCAGAACACAGATGGTCGCAGACTTTTCCCACACGTGACACTGCCTCCATCTGGGCTCACATATATAATTGGTACACCCCACCCCAAGTCAGTAATTTTGACTTTAAGTTGAAACATGGGATCATTTACACCTGCACCAGGTTACACGCAATACACCCTGACAGGTACGGCTGTGACTGTCCGGTATGCGGAGAGGCGCCTGAAGACCTCCTCCATCTGGCCGTCCGGTGCCCTGCCATGCAGCGGTTCTGGACCCGGCTACTGGACCTTCTCGCTCGGAGGCCCATGGACTCAATGACCCTGGACTCTGGTTCTGCCTCTTCGGCCCTGCCCAGCAGCAACCTCGGGGGCCGGATGCTCCCATAGTCAACTGGGATGCCACCCGCCTTGTCCTGTCTGTGGCCAGATATTCGATCTTCGCGGCACGGAACTGCCGCCTCCACGACGGCCACGCAGCGGAGCACTGGCCCCTCTTCACAGCGCTCCTTCGCGCCCACGTCCGCCGTCTCCACGACGCAAGAGAAACAGAGTTTCGCAACACCTTCATCCCAGACAATACGATTTTCTCCATCTCCCGAGCCGGTTTCCCTCGGTTGGACTTCTGACCCCTACCCCCCCTCCGCTGTCCCCCTGGTCCCTGGCGCCTGGGCCTTCCCTGGGCGCTGCGTCGCCCTTGCTCTCCCCCAGACCCCTTTCCTCACCTGGGGCAAGCCCCTTGGTCCTCTACACTTCCCCTGTTCCTCTCAGCCCAAATGCCCGGTGGTGCTTGTCCCCGTGCCCACATCCCCCGATGTGTCCTCTGAGCGCTTTGCGAATGTATGTACCTTGTGGTACATTTCCATACCACAGGGTACATCTTTCTGAAGAGAGAAAAAAGAAGTGCTTTGTGACTGTTATTGTGGTGGTGAAATATGTACTATTATGTGCCTGAAATGTGTATTATCGTGTACCTTGTAATATTAAAAGATTAAAAAAAAAAAAAGTGTTTCTACTGATTCTTATTATACATTATTCCTCTGACCATGGGAGTCTATGGCAGCCCCTAGAACCATCTGGTAAAAAGTTGTGAAATTTTGAATGCACATTCCAGCCAGTCTCCTCATTACCCACAGCGATTTATAGGCCCCCAGCCCCAACCCTCTAGTGCCACCAGCAGGTCAAAGTTGCAGGAATTTTCAGGAATTCTCTGCGTTGCTAGGCAACGCAGAAATGTACCTTTGATCTGTCTTTGATGTGTCTTTGATCTAGCCAAAGTGAGCTCATATCTCGGGAACCCTTCATAGGAAGCCTGGGAAGCCTGGCTAACAGACCCTGTTACACCCTGTTAGACCCTGTCAGACCCTGTTAAACCCTGTTAGACCCTGTCAGACTCTGTTAGACCCTGTCAGACCCTGCATGCGGCCTACATGCTGAGGCCTACATGCACCTTCGGTGCTATTTCTATAGCACCTTTCACAGATAAAATCACAAAGTGCTTTACAGAGTGCAAAATACAACATATAAAAAAATCAAATAAATAACACAATTAAAAGCTAGTCTAAAAAGCAGTGTCTTGAAGTTTTCATCAAGCCAGTTTTTGATAGAAGAGAAACACTGCAGAAGGGTTTTTAGTCTGTCCATCTCTGTTTCTTTAATACAATTGCATGTCATCAGCAAACAAATGATGAAACCATTCACAATTTGATCAATAGGAGAAATGTACATGAGAAAAAGAAGTGGCCCCAGGATTGACCCTTGTGGGACACCACAGGTCAGGGGTGACACTTCAGACATGACATCATTAATAAAAACAGAAAAGGATCTGTCACTCAAATAAGAGGAAAACCAATCTAAGACTGTCCCACTGATTCCAAGGTGGAGTAACTTTTGTGGTCTATACAGTGTCGAAAGCTGATGTGAGGTCTAACAGAACCAACACTGTGTAATGGCCAGAGTCCGCCGCCATCAGAATGTCATCTGAGACTTTCAAAAGTGCAGTTTCTGTGGAATGCTTACTGCGGAAGCCAGTCTGGAATTTAACAAATAAATTATTGCCCTGCAGGAAGTCTGTTAGCTGTTTTGATACCACCTTCTCAATTATTTTAGATAAAATAAACAATTTTGATATTGGCCTATAGTTTTGGGGTTCAGACTGATCCAGCCTTGGCTTCTTTAAAATGGGACTAAGCACAGCTTGTTTGAAGGAGCTAGGAACCGAGCCTGTTTTAAAAGACATGTTAACCATGTTAGCAACATGTGGTCCAGAAAGATCGGATGCCTTTACGAAGAGAGAATGTGGCACCACATCTAGGGGACATGAGGATGGTTTCATACTCTTCATTATGCCAATTACATCTTCATAGCCCACAGGAGAAAAAGACCAACAACAGCTGTGATTTAAATCATAGGGAAACGCCCAGACACAGATGTTATGCTAGCCCTGATGGTGGCCACCTTATTTACAAAGAACTGTAAGAATTTATCACAGTCATTCTTTGTATGAACAGGGAATTGTGACGCTGAAGGTGAAATAAGTTTATCTATAGTATCAAACAGGACCTTTGGATTTTTCCTGTTCTTTGACACAAGGTTGGAATAATGAGATCTAGCTTTGCTTATCATTTCATTAAGTGTTGTGATGAGCTCCTGTGGGATTTCATTATTTGATACATGTATATTTACATATGTATACTGTAATCTCTCTGTGTACAAGTATACTGTGTGACCTTTTATCTAGTTTTCCTGTATGTTTTTCAACCTAGTGTTGTGTAAGTAGCATAAGCGTAACTCAATACGTTTACATAGGCTATGTTGGCTACATCACCTGCTCCCATCCATCAACTATTGGCTAACTTCAACTATTGGCTCTATTGGCTAATCTGACCACAACCTCATCCTGTTAAATAGAAAAATTAGCTAAAAGTGCTTTAGTGCAAGCAATACTGAGGATGTGGGTACAGTGGTCCCTCGCTCTATCGCGGTTCACTGTTCGCGGCCTCGCTGTTTCGCGTTTTTTTGTTTTTTTTTTAAAATAGTGTAACATTGTCTTCTGCGTCCTGATTGGCTAAGAGACTGTAAACCTTTGCCGATTGATAGATGGGGGATGCAGGGGGGACCGGAACTAGACTAGGACTAGACCAGGACTAAACGTGGACTAAACCAGGTCTAGACCAGAACTAAACCAGGTCTAGACCAGGTCTAAACCAGGTCTAAACCTGGACCAGTCCTGGACAAAACCAGGACTGGACCAGGTCTAGACCTGGATTAAACCGGGAGTAGACCAGGTCTAAACCTGGATTAAATCACTCCGTGCGGCTCTTTGCTGGTTTCGTGCGGCTCTTGTGTTCGTTTGTGAGTGTTCGGTTTGTGGCTCGGGCTGCGAGGACGCGGTCCTGAGGGGGGAGGCATGGTCCGGGCGCCGCGGTTCGATCTCGTGCTCGCAGCCCCGGTGTACGCGCGGCCTCGCACCGGTCGTGCGGCTCTGTCACGGATTTGTCCACGATGAGGGGTACACATGTCACGCACTTCTCCAAGGGGTTGGTGCGAGTCGTGTCCCGGGACGTGGCAGTGCCGTTGGATGAGCGCGGTGCTTCCTGCGGATCCAGTGACTCATGTCTCCGCTCCCCACGTGCGTCCAGCGGGGCTCCCGGCGGAGCCCCCACGCTTCACTATTGATACATTTTGTTGAAAATCTACGAAAGTTTGAGTGTTTAAACGAGAGAGAAATGTGAGAAAACGTTAATTCCAGTGTTTTAAGGCGTTTACAGCCTTAAAACATGTAGAATAATTGTAAAATATAAAGTTGTCCTACTTCGTGGATTTCACTCATTACAGGTTATTTCTGGAACATAACCCCCGCGATAAACGAGGGACCACTGTATTCCTAAAAACAAATATCAGAACGTTCTAGCTGAAGTTAACGAAGTTTGCTAGGACAACTTAATAACTATGGAGGATTGTGAACAAGATATGGAGATAATTTTGTCTCATAAAGATTTGTATAAATAAAAAAAGATATATATATAAATATAAATACATTTATAAATATTCAAACACAAAATACAAATACAAAAACTCGACATACAAATAATTGATAGAATGTATATAAATACACAGGCATTTGTAAATATATTTTCGAGATTTGTAAATATATTTTCGAGATTTGAAAACAAATGTAGTTGACTTTGTATGTGGAGTCTGCATTTGTGGATCCATTTATTGCTTTCCTACGTCGACAATTACGTCGATGACGTAATTGTGAGACAGTTCTACCGCAAACCACGATTCGCAAATAAATGTCACCGGATTTGAATACAAATAGCCTTCACTGGCATCCAGCAGATGGCAGTGTTGAGCAGCTTGTCGGTAGTTGCTCTTTAGTAAATGAGACTACAGTGGTCTCTCGCTCTATCGAGCGGGGGACCACATATCCATGTGCGAAAGTCGAGTTGAAAGCGACCTGGATATCATTTTGGGCAAAACTCAGGCCACCGCTAACAGTGCCGAACTGACTGACTACGCACAACGCCTCTGAGCACCAGCCTATAATAAATTCAATATCCTCAACACGGACGGGCCTGGCCCGAACGCCGCACGGCGGGGGGAGCCGGCGGGGGGAGGGGGACACTCGCGCGCGGAGAGGGGACAATGGGTCTTCCCCGCTCACGTCTAGCGGACGAACCCGACCCCGTCCTAGAGAGCTATGGAGTATTGGCGACGCATTGATAGCCATGCCCCGAACTCCGGGGCGGTCTGATTTTGGAGCCGGGGTGAAATGCAACCAACCCTTGTGAGTGCAGGTTAGTGGGGGAAAATCCTCATGGTCCAGGATATTGAATTTATTTGGCAAAGCTACTGATCTGATCGGGGCTTTAGACCTAGCCCCTCGCTGAAGTGCTCGTACCTGGTCGGGTGGTGAGGGCTGGTGCTCAGAGGCGTTGTGCGTAGTCAGTCAGTTCGGCACTGTTAGCGGTGGCCTGAGTTTTGCCCAAAATGATATCCAGGTCGCTTTCTACTCAACTTTCGCACATAGATATGTGGTCCCACGCTCGATAGAGCGAGGGACCACTGTAGTCTCATTTACTAAAGAGCAACTACCGACAAGCTGCTCAACACTGCCATCTGCTGGATGTCCAGTGAAGGCTATTTGTATTCAAATCCGGTGACATTTGGTTTGCGGTAGAACTATCTCACAATTACGTCATCGACACGAAAGCAATAAATGGATCCACAAATGCAGACTCCACATACAAAGTCAACTACATTTGTTTTCAAATCTCGAAAATATATTTACAAATGCCTGTGTATTTATATACATTCTATCAATTATTTGTATGTCGCGTTTTTGTATTTGTATTTTGTGTTTGAATATTTATAAATGTATTTATATTTATTTTTTTTTTTTTTATTTATACAAATCTTTATGAGACAAAATTATCTCCATAACAAGAGTGTGAAAATCTTAAATCATTGGGAAAAATAAAAGAATTCTCACAGAAGATTAGGCATAATCAGAGAAAGAATAAAGTTCCATGGATAAATGATAACCTTAAAAAACTAATGAAAGAAAGAGAGAGTGCTTTAAAGACTGCAAACAAAAGCAAGTCCTCTCGTGACAGGGGTCGTTTCACAATGCTGAGGAATAAAGTGGTGAGGTCCTTCAGGAAAGCAAAAGCTGATTTCTTTATGACATTAATTGAAAAAGCAAATGGAAAAAAACAAAATGGGATCATTAAAAAAATGTTTGGTGATCGCCCAAAAACACAGAAAACAGTTGAAATAAAAATTGATCAAAACATTGTAAGTAGTCCAGCAGAAGGGGCAAAAGCCTTTAACCATTATTTTATTGACTCTGTGGCTAGCATCGCAAAACATTTCTCCCCTGAATGTACAAAAACCTTTTCAGTAGATTCACATGCGCCTGTACTCAGCCTTATGAGTGTCTCTCATTATGATGTGCTCCGGACTATTAATTCACTTAAATCATCTACAGGCACAGATATCTACAGTATGGGCTCAATAATGCTAAAGGAACTCGGCACATCACTCTTACAACACATAACACGGATAATCAACCAGTCTATCTCACAGGGAGTATTCCCAAGCAGGTGGAAGTCTGCCATCATCGATCCCAATATTCAAAAATGGTGACCCTCACTCATTAGCCAACTGCAGACCAATAAGTATACTTCCCAAAACTAGTTGCTGAACAGATTGTGAACCACCTTAACACCACACCATTCACCCTCCACCCAATGCAGTTTGGATTTCGAACCAACCACTCAACTGAAACCGCCACTTGCTTCTTTACAGAAAATCTTCGTCAGTCAGTGGACAAGGGCGGGGTCGCTGGCACTGTTTTCCTGGATCTGAGAAAAGCATTTGGCATAGTTAATGACAACATCTTGCTGAATAAGTTACAACACTTCAATTTCTTTGCCAATACTGTAAAATGGATTCAGGCTTATTTAACAGACTCCCAGTACGTTAGAATTCAATCACATATGTCCTCCTCCCTTAGTCTCTCCACTGGGGTCCCACAAGGTTCAATTCTAGGTCCGTTATTATTCTCACTATACATCAACGACCTCCCATCTGCTTGTCTAAATGTCTCCGTCCAGATGTTTGCCGATGACACAATTCTCTACGTCCATGGTAAAAACATCTCCACCGTATCTGTTAAACTCACACAGGCCCTGATTCACATCACTGACTGGTTACAGCACTCATGTCTACAGCTAAATACATCCAAAACAGTCACAATGTTCTTCACCAAATCTCATAACAGCCCCTCCATGGATCCTGATGTCCATGTGTGCGGTGAACGGCTCCAGGTGGTTCCAGAAGACAAACACCTCGGTGTCATCCTTGATTCAAAACTCACTTTCAAATCCCACATAAAAATGTTCAGTATTCGCATCAAATTAAATCTCAGCAACTTTCGACACATTCAACCTCAAATGTCCAGAGTCAGCCAAAATGTTCATGCATTCCATGATACTTTCCCATATCACTTACTGTCTAACTGTCTGGTGTCACTCAACCTCCACAGCTCTAAAACCCATCCACTCTCTTTATAAACGCACCATCAAAACTCTCGACAGGAAACCCCACTCTTATCACCACTGTCCAATCCTGCAAAAAGGCAATATACTTACCTGGGAAAACGGTCAAATATGCTCATCTGTGTCTCACATATAAAATCATTCATGGCTTGTCATCTCCTCCACTCACACAGTTTATTCACATCAGGACTTCTGCACACAGCAGAACCAGAGGGGCATCGAGAGGGGACTGTATCATCCCCCTCACAAAAAGTATTTTTGGCCAAACCACCTTCTCTGTGCAATCTGCCCATGACTGAAACACCACCCACAATTAGAAGCCTCCCCATTTACATCTCATTTCACTAGCAAGGACCACGCCATCAACATAATGCGATGAAGATATTTATTAATGAATGACGGTGGATGTCTGGATGAATAAGGCGGAGATGGCTGGGTTGAGACTCAGGGTGGGGGCTCTGTCTCAATTGTCGATCGGCCCAGTCGGAACGGGACCCCTAAAAGATTTAAAAGGAGCATAAAATGAAATGGGCCTGGAGGAGATCGTTGAGATTGTGGTGAACCCAAGTGTGGCAGGCGCTGGAGGCACAGCGACCGAAAGTTTGATTTTTTTTTTTTTTTTTTTACCGTTGGTAATAGGTGTTAAAAACCCAACATATTCTGTACACAGGAAAGGAAGACAAGAGATTAGATTTTTTCACTTGCAAGTGGAGAACAGTCAGAGAAATATGACCAGGTTACAAAGATGCTCTTGGCCCATATTCTGCTCTGAGCGTCCTGGCTCTCTGTGCCCCCCACTTGCATATTTATTGAGTTTTTCACCTCCCTGGTTACAGTGGGCTGTCTTACTCCTAAGGGGTGGGGGAACAGGTGGTAGGACAGCCGATAAAACATAATCATTAAAACCAAAGCAAAATCATTAAAACCAAAACATAAGTATTAAAAGTAAAACACTTATAAGATAATTCCCAGATATGACATCTTTCACAGGGACAATGTCCCTGGGACTTAGATACTGGAGGAGCCAAGCTGTCTGCTTACGTCTCCCCTCGGATATCTGGCCTTTCTGTAACTCAAAACATATGATCACAAGTCACGCACTTTTAAAGCTTCATTTCTACAAATTAAAGAATCACAAAACTTAATAATATATAATTATTCCATCAGTTGGGTACGCCTGTCCTACAGGGGACTTTCCATAGTGAAGAGCGGACCATCATAGGTGGAATTGGAGGCGCATTGGAAAGCGAAGTATTTAATGAAAGGTTTCCTATGGGCTTAGCGGAGAGTCGAGGCGAAAGAGGTGGATAGGGAAGGTGTTTCCCAACTGATCAGTTTCACTCCTGCGGAGAGTAAAGACGAGCAAGTCATGAGAATGTATTGCAAGATCCGAGAGCCTAGGGTGGATGGATGGATCGAAGATGCTTGATGTCGGAGCGAATTTCGGACAGCGGAGAAAGCTGAAGAAGGCTAGGAGGAACCTGCATTCGAGGGTAAGGTCTGTGGAAGGCGAGAGGTAGCCGAAGCGCAGTGTGTGAATGCAACGGTACAGGAGGTCTGATGGAAGTGGTAGGCGTTGAGAAGGAAGACGAGGTTCGGCTTTTAGCAGTCCTTAAATCAGCTCGGAAACGTGGGAGTGTGAGAGACTGGCAGTCCTCGGTGGAAGTCAGCTTGTATATGAGGTTTATTCCTGAGAGGTAAGCCTGGATGGTGGAGACGCGGATGTTCCTGGAGTGGCGTGAGAAGGTGATGAAATTGCAGATGGTGGTGACCTCAGGAGCTGAGGGGAAGCTGATGAAGATTGAGGAAAGCTTTGATGGATGTCTTCGGGAGAAGACTGAATTCGTCATTAAAGGAGATGCCGTTCCAGGAATCCAGGAAATGTTTCCGTAGGTGCACGTTGGTCCTGCAAGCGCCTGAGGAATGATGTGGATGGCGTAGTTAAGGTGACCGAGAAGTGTAAGGAGTTGTGTCTTGGTGCACAAGGTTGCTAGTCGGGAGTAAAACTGGGTCAAAATGATGCTCAATGAATGGTTTAGGAGCCGATGTTTGTGAAGAACTACGAGAAGATAGTGTGACGTGAGATGGTAAGTAAGGCTTTCTGCTTGGCAGATAGACGTTAAGATGGGACACGTAGTTGAAGGAGATCGATGAAACTGGAGTTAGAGAGTCTTGAAGGGTGGATTGTTCAAGGAGATTAAAGTGGGTTGCAGGATTGCAATTGTTGGAGGAATGGTATTACATTGAAGGTGGTATTGACTGATCTATTATTGTTAGAATGAATGGGAATGCCTGGATTAGTCAGACCCGCAAAGAATGGTGGAACGGTAGGGCGGAGTTCAGATGAAGCTGAAGGTTAATTGTGCGATTTGAGGGCTCTGGAAACTATGCAGAAGCCAACTACTGCTGGAGATTAAACACTGGAGAACCTGTGTCATGAAGGTGCCATGGGGAAGAATGAGTCAGGAGTGATGTAGAGAAACTGGCATGGAGGGTCTTCTCCCCTGACAGAGGAGCTGGACCTTCGCTGGAGTGGGGTTGCACGCACTAGCGCGGATAGCTGACGGAGGTGACCATGATAACCCTGATGAGTGTGCTTCAGCATGGGTGCACAGGTGGCAAGCATGGGAACCTGTAGGTGAAGGAAGCGCGGCTCGAATGTTGAACTATGAAACAAGGGTCGAATGGATGAGGGATGAGGGTCAGAGGCATGGGAGGGGGGCATCATGGGTCAGCAGAGAGGCAGAGAGAGGGGTACCCCTCGAAGGTCAGGAGGAAGGCAGAGGGAGGGAGACCCATTGTGGGTCGGGCGAGCCGTCGTGAGAGCCGGACAAGCCGTCGTGAGAACCGGGCGAGCCATCGCGAGAGCCGGACGAGACGTCGTGAGAGCCGGGCGAGCCGTCGTGAGTAGTGATGGTGAGATGAAGCCCCATGAAGCACTGAAGCGTTCCATCCATTTGCTCTGTGATTGAACTGATGCTGCAAGGTGCTTCATTTGCTCCACTGCGCCATCAAGTGGCCAAAAAATGTATAACAGGCAGAGTGATAGTTCAATCAACATGATCATCGTGGTTCTGATGAAAAGGTTTATATTGAACAAATGAATAAGTAAATCACACACTGTTACACACAGCCCTTTAAAGACTGCACCATGGGAGTTCCGCAGGGCTCTATATTAGGGCCTCTGCTTTTTAGTTTGTATATTAACGATCTCCCCTTGGTGTGTGATTCTAATGTCATCATGTATGCGGATGACACATTCCTGTTCACTCATGGGAAAAATGCTGCAGAAGTGGCCGTGAGATTAACAGGGGAGTTGAAGAAGGTGGCTGATTGGTTGCAAAATTCTAGTCTCACTTTAAAATGCAGAAAAGACAGTTGCAATGTTTTTTACAAACAGACGAAAAATTCTAAATTATTATATATTCATATAAATGGGAAGAAAATTAAAAATGTCAATTAATTTACATATTTAGGTGTCACTTTGGATTCAACATTAACTTTTAAAAATCATGTAAAAAAGCTTAGAAATTCCCTCAGATTTAATCTGGCAAATTTTAGGTACATACGAGGATCTCTGACTATCGAGGCATCGCACATGTATTTAAACTCCATGATTCTCTCTCGTTTTCTATATTGCGTGACGAGCTGGTCGCAGGCGCGAAACAGCCTTAAAGCCTCTTGAATCAATTTATAAAAGCGACAAGAAATCCAGACAGTATCACCACTGTCATATTCTTTCTAAATATGATTTTCTAAAATTCGAAAACCAAAAAATGTATGTGAACATCTGCCTAATTTTTAAAATGATTCATGGTATTGCTGCTCCTCCTCTGAGAAGGTTCGTCACACTGAGCTCTGAAAAAAATGACTTGAGTCACCAGGGCGACCTCTAGAGGAGAGTGCAGCGCTCCTAAATGTAGCACCTCTTTCAGTAAAACTGCTTCTCTTTTACTGCCATGAGTCAGTGGAATAGTTTGTCAAATGAGATTGTCACATGTACAAATTTTCAAACGTTTGCACATTGAACAAAGAAATGGCTACTGTCAAAGCAAATCTGCACTCATTAGTGATGTGTGAGTGAGGCTAGGACTGGTGGATGTATAAAGATGATTTTTTTTTTAATGTTTTTTAGAAATGGCATAGTGACGGTTGGAATTTTATCTGATATGTATGCACATGTGATTATTCTTATGCACTGGTCCATTACCCATTTACAATCTCTGTTACAGTATATTTAATTAACATCAACCTGTCCCGGGACGACAGGTGGAAATGAGCATTTTTGCTATAACCTGCACCTGCATCTTTCTTTTGTTTATATCACCGGTCAATGAAATGTTGTGCACTGTCCCTGTGCAAATAAATAAACCATACCATACCATGAATATTTGAATGTTTGTGATATCAACATAAATTGTGAATTTATTAACATGGAGTCTGTGTTCATGATATAATGGTCGGGTTAAAAGAAAAAGGAGGAACAAATTGGAGATGATGTAATGTGACTGTGTTACTACTTTATGGCTGTGCTTGTGCGACAATAAGGATGACAAAATAGGGTCATAGTGGCTCAGCATAGATGAGATGCTATTGTTGTATCTAAGATGCTTGGAACACACCAAACACTTTTTTCTTTCTTTACAACAAATATATTAGACCAGGGGAAACACTGTGCTGTCAAATTTGTGTATTTAGTAATATTATTTATTTAATGACATCATTTTTACTGTAAACCTTATTAATAATAATAATACAGGGGGTCCTCGGGTTACGACGGTCTCGGGTTACGACATTTCGTGGTTACGAACGCGCCCCCATTAAAAAAAATATGTATATATTACGCATCATTCCGTCTTACGCGGTTTAGCGTGGTAAGAGATGTAAACAAACGCGAACGGCACGCGGCGCACGGCGGAAGAATACGCTCTGTTGTGGTTGTAAGGAGAAGAAGACGGCCTCGTGTGCGTGCCCAATGTGGGCGGAAGTACCTGATGTGGGCTCTGATCTGCTCCTATGAAAGCGGCAGTGATAACCAAGCAGCGTAGTGGTCTAATTATTGAGATGGAAAGGTTATTGGTGCTTTGGTTGGAAGATCAAAGGCAAAATCCGGCTTACGACGAAATTCGGGTTACGACGCGTCTTAAGAACGGATCAACGTCGTAACCCGAGGACCCCCTGTATATATAATACATTTTATTTATAAAGCGCTTTTCAAGACACTCAAAGAGGAGATATCAGCTCAAAATGTTCCCAAACAGGGGAAAATCTTCATTTTCTTGCTGGCTCCATCACAAAAAAAAAAAAAAAGAATCTCAAATAGAATGTACCAAACTCACAATAACATAAAACCACAAAATGTGAGGGGGAATCCATTGCGTTTCACTGGCCATTATGTTTCGAATCACGCGCCAAATCCGCAAACCACTTCCTGAACCAGTCACGTGGTACGGGCACCGATACGAGCCTCGATATGTCACCACATACGTCACCGATACGAGCCTCGATTGTTACCGGCCAGCTTTCCCCTAGGGCTGACGCCGGTGATGGCTTGCCATCACCAAATTACACGCAGCCTCTAAAAGGAGTAGCTCTGTGGTATTTTCGTTTTGTAAAAATAGCTCACCAGAGGAAAAAGGTTGGACACATCTCAAATTAAATGGCTAAAAGAAGCCTAAATACCAATTCTGCTAAAAGTTTCAAAAGAAAGAAAAGGAATAGAAAATACGGAGCGGGGAAAGGACACAAAATGGTAAGGCATAGCGGACAATTTTTCAATTTTTCCTGTTAGGGGGAAAAGCGCCAAACTTGTCATGTTGAGCTCAGCACGCACTCGAACCATCACCAATCCCGCTCCGGTGCCAACAACATCTCCTCCTCCTTAAAGGGATATGCCACCCCCAGGTCAAACTTGGGCATCTCCCCACAGTCCAGAGACTAAAATAAGTGGTGGAAAGCGTTTTCCTGCTCACCCAGGTGATGGTGTGTGCTTCGGCTCTGTTTTTCCACACTGGAAAATAGTTCCCACCCAAAATGACCAAGTCAAGCTCTCCGTGTTGATTTGCACATTTATTTGCACTCGATATGAATGCGCACTACACAGAAAGTAATTGGGAAAAGCATCGAGCAAATTAATTCCTTTTGGCCGAAATCTTTCTCTGGCGACGTTAGACTCCAGTCTAAGGCGGAGGAGCTGCAGATACCGCGGCGGTCAGTGGCGACAGACTCGGACAATGGCTGGGTGAGCAGGAAAACGCTTTCCACCACTTGTTTTAGTCTCTGGACTGTGGGAGATGCCCAAGTTTGACCTGGGGGTGGCATATCCCTTTTTAACAATGTTTATTCAAGTCTAGTCTGCTTACATATGCTTCTGCTGTAGGGAATATTATACCTCTAATGACACCAAGCTGGCATTAAGTGCCCTTTGTACAGCAGAGAAATGGGACTTCTCTATCAGTTCCCAGGAACATTGAAAATCCTGCGTGTGTGTGTGAGGAAGTCCATCGGGAGGAGGTCCAACCAGAAGAAGTCTATCTGGAGGAGGTGCAACCAGACTTAATCCCACTGGAGGAGGTCCAACTGGAGGTCCAACCAGAGACAGACCAAGCAACCCCAAACAGCAACAACAGTGTCCCTACAAGAGATCTTCATCACACCTACAACCAAAGTCCCCAGTGAACCAGAGGAGCCATCTGAAGCACGTGTGGGATCCAATGTAAAAACCTCTTGCCCAGAAGCCACACATTGCCTGATCAGAGCAATGATGAAGAAACTGGTTCCAAAACTCAAGAAGTTCCTGACACTGACCAACAGGTGGTGCTTGTTCAGAGACTCCAAAAAGTGGAGAAGCAGGTTGTGATCCCTGAGAACTGTGAGCTCAGAGCCAAAGACCTGAAAAACACTGGCAAAGCAGCTGCTAAAAGACATTGGCTCTGTGTCTGCGCTGTTCTCAGACAGCAGCACTGATGCCATTGAGACCACGGTGAAGAGCTGCAGATAAGATCACTGCCTCAAATGCAAAAGTAAAAGCTCTACAGGAGGAGTTGGAGGATGATGGAGAACGAGGAGATGCAGTGAATGAATATTATGAAAAGCAGCAACATGAGCAAAAGGACGTTATGGAAATAAGTAGAATCAGTGAAAGCACAAAAATGGATCACTTTTTACAACTGGGAGTGATACCAAAAACCCCACTGCAGAAAGCTGTATGGAGAAATATTGATCTGATCAAACTGCTGCAACATTAAATGGGCCTCATGAACAGAGTGTTGGAGTCCGACACAAGAAGTGACACACAAGGCAATACTGATCACAAAAGCAAATGTATTTATACAAACGATAAGACAAACGAGCTGATTCAAAGACAAAGTGACATTGCTCAGCTTATTATTTCACAACAAAAAGTGTCATTGTCATTGCCACCCAGAGAAATAGCAACATTTGATGGTAATCCTCTCACATACCTTCATTCATTCAGGCATTTGAACATTTGATCGAGGACGAAAGTGTTGAGAATCAAGACTTTACTATTTGGAGCAGTTTACCACAGGTCTCCCGAGAGATCTTGTCCACAGCTGTTTGCATCTGGAGGTGAAGAGGGGCTGTGCTCAGGCTAAACGTCTCCTAAAAGAACATTTCGCTAATGAGATGAAGATTTCAGGAGCTTATCTGGAGAAGGCATTAAACTGGACTGTAATTAGAGCTGAAGATGGGAATGCATTACGTGCCTCTGCGATGTACTTAAGAGGACGCTGTACTGTGACGCAGGACCTACAGGACATGGACGAGCTGGACAACTCGTCCAGTTTGACACCGATTGCTTCCAAACTGCCTTATAAGCTTTGTGAAAAGTGGCGATCGACAGCATAGGAAACACAACAGAATCAAAAACCAGAGTGACATTTCAGCTTTTAGTGGAATTTGTGGAGAAACAAGCAAAAATATTGTTGGATCCAGTATTTGGAGATCTCCGTGAGCCCACAGCAAATGTGACAAAAAACAGACATTATTACCATCTAGTGTTAATAACTGTTCTATTCCTGTTTATCTATGTGCTTATTGTGGGTCTTGTATATCAATATCTTTATGTTTCTAATATCTTTATGAATCTAAAATGCATCTTTTTATATTCTGGTTTTTATATTTCAGTTAGAAAATAATCACTGACCTGACTGCCGAGAAAACGTAACGTTTTGGGCATACTATTGTGTTAATAAATATATTTCTGTAAAGGTCAAGTTAGCTCTTATAAACATTAACATACCGTCCACAGCATTTAATAGTAAGGTTACGCTTTTATTTTGGTGACTTCCTGTTTGAGCGGAAGTGAAGGTGAAAACGTTAGAGATACAAAAAGGCGGAAAGTAAAGACAGCAAAAGTTAACGGTGAAAAACAAACAAACAAAAAAACACGGGTAAAGGTTAGACAAAAATCAAAGATAGCAACAGTCGACAGAGTACGGAAGTCGACAGAGGCCATATTCATGAGCAATATTTTTTCTTCCTCGTTATCCTGAGAAACGAGATCATTAATCTCGAGAAAACAACTGAAACGTCTACGGCCATGTTGTGACAGTCTGACTTCGGGGCTATTTCTCATTCTGAACAGATGCGTTTTTGGTCATTAGAATGTCTGGAATAATAATCGATCAGCTGATAAGGCAATATATTGATCAGGGGTTGACACAGGGGGAGATTGTATTACGTCTTTTAATTGGTCTTTACTGACGTAGATACAGTGATCCAGCTGAGGTGGTAGAATTTATCTCCAAACTTATGAAAGGACCAGGTCGGCTTCATTGCTGCAACAACTGCACATTGTTGTAGCTGAGCAAAGAGTGACATCTTTTGGGTTCTGCAGTAATACAACACTGACGTAAACAATGTGCATCTCAAACTTTTCTCGACATCACGGAATAACAGTAGTGATGGGCGGATCGATACCAAAGTATCGATATATCGATCCTGATGGGGTATTGAATATGCATCGATCCTGGTATTAAAATATCGATACCAAGTCATGTTTTCTTACTGACTTAACTTTCAGTTTATTTAGTTCAAATTCATATGTGTTTTGTTCATTATTCAACCATTGCCACTTGTCAGGCACTACTTTTCCTTCCGCGTTCTCACCAAACGTGGGGTAGTACGTCACCCCGCCATACACTCACTGCTGTGAGATTTCAGTCAAAGCGGCGCGGGGCTGTGGGAGCCATGGGAGACCGCAAGTGAAGTGTGGTGTGGAGTTAGCCTGGGAATTCCCAGGCCGCTTCCCTTCGTTTCGAACTGGAAGGCGGCCTGGCAGCTCGTCCAAGCGAGAGTCCCAGATTTGGGTCCCCAATCAGAGAGCGGGGAGGGGTGGAAAGACGGTGACGCGTACTACATGACAAACGGAAGCTTGTAGTTTGAACTGACAACTGACATGATTGGCTATGGACTTACGTATACGCCCAATGATAGACATTCATAACGCCCAATAAACGGCCGTTGGCAATCGCTAACCACACCTCCGCTACGGGATTTTTTGAAGCGAGTTTCCAGACCCATATCTCACTTGTGATATGGTCAGGTGTTAACCAGACTAGTGTGGAGTTACTTCCACACTGTGGACGACAATGTTGTGAAGTGCAGTGTGCCAAAAAAAGATCCGATATTGTGGCAATACCACAAATTTTAAATAAACACTTGATCATAAATCATAAACCTCAGCATGACGAAATGCTACTGACCAAACGACGACAGGAGGCGAGTCAGGCAGCTCCCTCCAGCACAGCAGCAACAGCAGAACGACAGAGGTCAGCTGCCGAGGCGTTTGAGAGAGGGAGAATCCAGGAACCATCAAGCATGTAGAAGACTAAGAGTCGTGTATGTGAGAGGAGAATGTGTGTGAGAGGAGAATGTATGTGAGAGGAGAATGTGTATGTGAGAGGAGAATGTGTATGTGAGAGGAGAATGTATGTGAGAGGAGAATGTATGTGAGAGGAGAATGTGTATGTGAGAGGAGAATGTATGTGAGAGGAGAATGTATGTGAGAGGAGAATGTATGTGAGAGGAGAATGTATGTGAGAGGAGAATGTGTATGTGAGAGGAGAATGTGTATGTGAGAGGAGAATGTATGTAAGAGGAGAATGTGTATGTGAGAGGAGAATGTATGTGAGAGGAGAATGTGTATGTGAGAGGAGAATGTGTATGTGAGAGGAGAATGTATGTAAGAGGAGAATGTGTATGTGAGAGGAGAATGTGTATGTGAGAGGAGAATGTATGTAAGAGGAGAATGTGTATGTGAGAGGAGAATGTATGTGAGAGGAGAATGTATGTGAGAGGAGAATGTATGTGAGAGGAGAATGTATGTGAGAGGAGAATGTGTATGTGAGAGGAGAATGTATGTGAGAGGAGAATGTATGTGAGAGGAGAATGTATGTGAGAGGAGAATGTATGTGAGAGGAGAATGTATGTGAGAGGAGAATGTGTATGTGAGAGGAGAATGTATGTGAGAGGAGAATGTATGTGAGAGGAGAATGTATGTGAGAGGAGAATGTATGTATGTGAGAGGAGAATAGTGATACTTCATTTGTTGTCTTTTTTCATAGGCTGCAAGTGCCCAACTTACAATAGATTTATTTATTTTATTTGTTTATTTGATAGGGACAATGCACATTAATGAACATAAGTATAAAACAAATGTAAATATGCCGAATTTTAGCTACAAAGCTAGTTTTCATCCGCAGTCCCTCGGCAGCAAATACATAAAAATACAACGTGCAACACAAGCAGCACAAACAAAAGTCTAGTGTCACATTTGATGTCTGTGTTGCCATTTTCATTTCATCACAGATTTTTTTTCAGATATCTGGTGTTAGAATGTGGAGCTAAGCCCCTGGTGGAGCTTTGTGAAGCCAAAGTATCTAGTTAGAGCCAGGTTAGTGTTTTTCTGTAGTATTAAAAAATGTATGAAATATCGCGATTCTAACCCTGGTATTACTTGGTATCGTATCGAAACAAAAATAACTGGTATCGCCCATCCCTAAATAACAGTTTTGTTTTCTCGACATCACTAATCAATTGTGTCGTTTTCTCAAGATCTCAAGTTAATTTTCTCGTTATTAAGGTGGAAAATAATCATTACGAACATGGCCTCTGTGGGCTTCCGTAACAGAGGAACAAGGTTTGTTTTATTTGTGAATGTTTATTTGAGCTACTTGTATTTTGTGCTAAATTCATGTTAAAATATGGACAGTTAATCAATGTAATGAGCTAGAAATACGGTAAGATATGGTCATTTCTGTTATTTTGTTCTTGCCCAGCTCTTACGTTGGTTATGTGACAAGGCACGGAAAATATAAAGTCATTTAACCATCAGTTCTGGCCTTTTCATTTCCACTGGATCCTACAATTTCTTTGTGGAATTGATTGTGTTGTATTGATTTAGAGTAAATTCTAGAAGCTCTTACAATATGAAGAAGCTGCTCGCAGTTTGAATGAGACTTTACAGTTACAATGGTTTGAACGGAATCCCCCAAGTTACCACAGGAAACAACTGCAGAAGTAATTGCCTTTAAATGGACAAATATTAGTATTTATCCCCCGTGACAGGAGATACATCAAGGCCGGTCGGGTCAAGCGACGTGGGGCCGTCCTCCCGTGGACCCACCACCCGCAGGAGGATCCATGGGGCTGGTGCAGGAGATCTGGGGGCAGATCTGTTTGGACTGTTGCCCCCGCGACTCAAACTCGGATAAATCAGAAGAAAATGAATGAAAAAAGAATGAATGAATATTTATATATTTATATAGTTTGGACAAAGTTTTTAATAATTTCCCTCAAAAATAACAAACCTTTATGAAAAGATAAATACCTGATTTTAAAATAAGCAAGTTTAAAAATTAAATCTGTTCGTTTGCTCTGGTCTGGTCCATTCTTATACGGACAAATGTTCTCCAGCTTTAGCTCAGTTGGTAGAGCGTTTGTCCACTGATCCAAAGGTTGGCGCTTCAAATCCCACTCTCGACATAAAAAACCCATCGTTGGTTGAGCGGTCAGATCCACAGGTTGGCGGTACGATTCCAGCTCCCACAGATGAATGCTGCTGTTGTGGTTCCTTGTTGTAAAGCTCTGGGTGCCTTGAAGGTGGAAAAGCGCTGGATAAAAACGTGACCATTTACTCCACACCTTCAGTCGTGTTCTGATCTCTGGTAAACGTCACATGTTTGAAACAGACTGAGCTCCTCCTGGTTCACTCACGGAGAGGCGTCTTTTCAGGACTACGACCCTCGTCTATGGAACAGCCGGAGGAGCTCAGGGCCAAAGAGAACGCTCATGTTTTTAAGAGTGGCTCAACACTCACCTGTTTAGCTCGGCCTTCCAGTCAAATTTTATACTTTTACCTGTTTTTACTGTTCGTATTTTACTTCACTTATTTACTGGGCAAAATAAGCTAGAATCCGGACGTGTTTGGACTGGATATTTTATATGACACGCCACATATCCGGACCAGTTTTTCACCGTATCCTTATTTCTTGAGAATCCATGAAAATATTGACGTATTTGGACTCCGGATTTCACTGGGTACAATATCTGTTCTTATCCGGAGATATTTTGGCACTCGTGTCTCTCTGTAGCCAGCTCGCTACACGCCCATGTGATCCCCGGACTGCCCTCAGGGCTGAGCGAGTATGCGCCGCCTCGACTGCAGACTGAGTCATCACACTCCGAACCGCACTCGCTGAATTGGGAAACGCAGCAATGTTAGCCGTGCTCCTGGTGGACAAGTTTGCGGTCACGTTTTGATGGGGAGGTGAACAATCCCACTATCAGAGATGTTTTAAGGTAAGTTGAAATATCAGAATTGCTATTTGGCGGGTGAATGTTTGGCGTTAGCTACACAGTTAGCCTGCCATTCGTTGATAACGTGGAATGATAAGCTGGTTGATGGAATGATTGGGACATAATGTATCATCAGTAATATGAATGTATAACATGTAACGGCGTCGATGTCTGATTTTCGACATACGCAGGGGATGAATTTCAAAATTCCACTTGTGTAAAAATGGAGAGTAATCTGCTAGCTAAATGTAGCCTTCTAGCTAGCGTGACACTGCGATCTATCTTTTTGTAGCAGCTAGCCTACATAAGTGTTTAGCGTAATAATCTGTGGGTAAAAATACGCTATTTCTTAGTCCATTACCATACAAACCAACTGGGGGCTTTGTGAAATTGGGTGGGTTTTAGAGCCGCCAGGAGACTTGAAGGTAATATGTAGGATTGTGGCCAGAGTAGGTAAATACACATTGCAACTATGCTGCTTATTTCCAAAATCTTTTCATGACTATTTAGTCAAAGTAAATAAGTAATAAAATTATAGTTACTAGTATGACCAAGTAAGTAATAAATAACATTATAGTTACTAGTGTGACCAAAGTAGTTCTGCAGATTAAAAAATGTCTATTACTGGAAATTCAAAATGACAGACATGGAAAAGATTTCTTTCCTTTCCCAGTCAAAATTAATACTTAATAAAATTAATACGGATCAGTCATTGCTTTTGCCCCAAGATAGATGTAGCTAATCGCAAACATTACAAAAGACAATGAGATGTTGAAATTAATGTTTCTGAACGCTGCAGGGCAATCGGTGACCTTCGCAGTTCAGTGGATGACCTGAGAAAGGAACTGAGGACCATGCAGGATGCCATGATGCAGCAGCAACACTCCCGCATGACCCAGGAGAACCACAAAGTCCCTTTGGAGTTGGCGGTAACACTTGATTGTGTGTTTTTGAGAATAGGACACAAACTGGACTCATGTATGTGTCCCATAACTAGGCTGACATCATTATCCACTGTTTCTTTCTATATTGGTCGTCTTAACCACATACAGTTGTATAATGATTTTTTTCTTATTCAGGCACGGGTGAGGCGCTTTCACCGTGGGCTTGGGGAACTGCAGTGGATACCCTTATAAATGAACATATACCAGTGAGTGAGCCTACGAGTCTCCAATGCTGGCCAGCCCACACGTGTGTAAAGTTCACAGTGGTGTGTGCGAGGGTTACAGTTTGTGATGAACCTCAGAGAGGCATGATACACACAATCTAACACTTACGCTTATAAAGAAAGCAGGGTCCATCACTGGTGTGTTTTAGTACTGTGGAGCAAATCTTAAAGGAGTGTGTGATTGAGAGGTGAATAGGGAGAAGTGTAAGGATGACCACCCACTGTACATCATGTTCACTAAACGTGGTAGGAGCCAAAGGCTCCTCCTACCTACGTGCTCCACTAGATTTAGGAGGTCTTTTGTTCCTGCAGCAATCAGACTTTTCAACAATAGCTGAGCACTATTTTAATGTTGTGGTTATTTTTGTATTTCTATGATGGGATGTCACTTATTTATTTTTAGCTCTTTATTTTTTATCTGTTAAACTAACTTGTGTCATTGTCTTACTATTGAGTGTGTATATGTTGTATGAATGGTCAGGTGGCATGGTCAGGTGGGGATTAATAAGGTCTACTCAATCACTCAAAAGTCTGTTAACTCTACTTCTTACTGTCTTGCAGAAGCTTGAAATAGGTTCTATGAACACCTGAAGGCCCCCCAAAAAATGGACCTAGCTGGGAGGACCGATGAAGTAAAGAAGAAAAAAATGAACAGCCGACGTGACCGGGTAGGTAAAACAACCCCCAACACACCTCACACTGGCATCACACCCTGATTAAGGCCGTAGGGCTGATTCACATTGGTGATTTTATTAGCCCACATAAAAGATTGTTTTGGACTTTTTACAGTAAATCAACTCATGTGCCTTTTTTCCCCTTTATTTTTTGTTGGCATCACTATCTTTGATCACTGCTTGACCAAAGAAAAAAAAATCCAGTTGATGGTTGTGAAATTCTTCCTGGCTGCCATGAACTATTATTTGGGTGCAAGCATTGAAATTAAGGTAGGTCTGCATTCTACATTCTTTTGAAATGTGTTGCTTAATATTGCCCTCTTCTGTGTAGCTTTTCAAGCAGCGGCTTCAGGTGGCCAAGGACCTCCATGATGACGATGACCTGCAGTATCTGAAAGGAGCAGAACTCCATTCAACCGCACGCCGGGAGTTAAAGTTAAAGGTATTCAATCACATTTTCACAGACGAACTTTGGGCGCATCTCATTAAAGGGACAAATACTCCAGTGAGGGCAAAGACGCTTAAGTGGTCGAATGTAACTGTCCCTGAAATGAAGACGTTTATTGGGCTATCGGCATGGGTCTACTTGTTCTGCCTGCACAGAGAGATTATTGGAGACACATCAAAAATCTCGTCAAGACTCAGTTCTCTGACGCCATGGCAGATTCTATGCTATATGGAGGTAAGAACTAAAATACTGATTGATTGTGATAATTATGTAATAACAAACGGTGATTATTAATATTATCAGTGCAAATTACATTTTTTCTAATTATGTAGCATTTCATGTTTACATCTTTGGGCATTATGATGAGAGAGGTATTGGTATTATGCATTGAACTTTTATTCAACCATAATCATGCATACAAATACAAAAATAGATACATACCATCATACAAATACAAGCTGTAACACAAGAGAACAATGTAATTTACAGTACCTGTAGACATTTAAAAAATACATAATATTTTTATTCATCACATACACATAGTTTGCCGTGCCATCTTATTTACAATAGACCGAATATCTCACAAAGCCACAGTACAATGTAAATTATGCTGTTTTATATTATACTTTCATCCAAGGTGACTTTCCTGTGTCTGTTTCTGCATTTTCAGCCAATCGAAGGCAACGGAGCCATCCAGCAACAGGTGGAAGTGCCAGCTTGCCTTGCAGATTATCAAAAAAAATATGAAAGGTTTGTTTGCCTTTTTGGTTTTATGGCAAAATATGTGACTGTATAATTATTTATTATGTTTATTTCCACTGTTGCCTTGTGAGTGTGTAATGTGTGCTGTGTGTTCCAGGCGTCGATCTGCTTGATCAAATGGTTGGCTACTATGGGTTCCAGCATCGAACGAAGAAGTGGTGGAGGTGAGTGTTTTTCTTCTTCTTGTCTGTGTCCTGCCACAATGCATACATCGCTGCAAGACCTGCCTTCAGCAGAAAGTACAGAGGGTACAAGAACTGGCTGGAGGAACTTATCACACCAATGACAACAAGGGCTGTTCCTGTGACCTCTCCTCCTTCTCCATCTTCTCTTCCTCCTCCTCCACCCGACTGTAGGACGTTTGGGGGCCATAGTAGCCACACCACCTCCACAACATGACTGTGGAAAGATATATGACAAGCGCAAGCTGTGCCGGGAATGTCAACTGGTCCCAGAGAACGAGAAAGTAGGTGGGCCAACAGTCTTTGGATGCAAACAGTGCAAACTACCTCTGCACATTGAGTGCTTTGGCAAGCACTATCGCTGGTATATGTAAGGGATGTAACCTGTGCAGTATGTAGTGCACTTCATCTTACTGCCTTATGGCCTTGGGACACTTTATTTTTTACAGTTTGACCTGAATAAGAGCTGTTCTTTATTTCTTAAAACTTGAAAATATTGTGCACTGTACATGTTGTGACTGTTTTCTTTTATTTTTTCCATATTGTGTTTCTGGATTATTTTATATTTTTTTCTTAAGGTGTAGAATAATAAGACACAGTTCTCATGAAACCCACAAGTGTAAGCTTTCAAATACTTTTGGAATTTTGTCTCTGTGCTTCAGAGGCTGAGAAATCACTTATTTAATAGGCATTGACATTGTTGAATTTCCAGGAAAAACCTCAGGATCTCACCCTTAAGATTTTCAGGCCTTTTTCCCCAGGCGTTTTAGGTCTAAATGGGTTAATTAATAAAGACAACTTTATCAAACACAACTTTATCAAACGTTCTTGTCTGTTGTATAAATTGTATTAGTGACATTGGCAGAGGTGGAAAAATGCAGAAAAAATGTGATTTAAGTATCTTTACTTGCTTAAAGCCTACTGAATTAAAAGTACCCATCTAAAAATCTACTTGAGTAAAAGTAAAACAGTACTTGTTAATGTATTTTGAATAAAAAAAATACTTTAAATTGGTTACATTTTTCCATGACCTCTAAAGTTTGTCAGCTGTGTAGACTTAGCTTTTTCAAAGTAATTGTGATGAGTTTTTAGTAATGCTAATCTGTTTGTCATTTTGGTGAATGTCTGTGCTATTTTAAAATAACTAAGGCATATAATTAAAATATTAACCGAGTTACCAGCCGCCTAGTCAGTAGTACACTGTAAAACATTCGTATATAAATGTATGAAAATGTTGCATGGTCATAAGGCTCTGGGTTTCACGATACAGTAGCCTATAAATGCTTGAAAAATAAAGCTCCCTAGTGAATGCTAGCTTGTGTATCCTGACATATCCGGAGGTGAGCGCAGTACCAGAACGTGACGTACAGTGAATACGTGAAACACGGACGATATCCAGTAAATATCCGGAGAACCGGATATGTAGCGTGTCGACACAGTGCCATTCCGGAGTTAGGAAATGCTCCGTATACGAGAACTGACACCAACGTATCCGGAGCGTGTCAATCCGAATATCTACAGATATTGTGAATATCCTGGGATATACGACTACAAACACCCCCGGAAACAATGCCATTTTTCCCAGTGGGCCGGTGTTCTGTTGGACTGATGTTCATCTGTTGTTGTTTTTGGGATTTCCAGTGTTTCGTCTGTAGGAGTCCTCTACATCGGGAGCGGTGGTTTTCTGCGGCTGCCGGGGTCTGTCCCGTGGGCTCCTGGTGGGGGGAGGTGCTTGGGCCTCATCTCTCCCCTGGTTCCTGTGGCGGTTCCTGTGGCGGTTCCTGTGGTGGTGGATGGCTCTCTGCTCTTGGTGTAGTCGGCTCCTCTGGACTAAATCAGGACTAAATCAGGTCGAACCCAGATCTAAACCAGGACTAAATCAGGTCGAACCCAGATCTAAAGAGTCCAGTTCTTTGCAGTCGCTGTGAATAACTGAAAAACAAACTGGCAATAAACATGTTAGAGTTTTGGAGTTTGAGTTTTATTTGAACATTTGTTTTTTAGGCGTTTAAAGGTTTGTTTGTTTGTTTTTTTTTACATTTTGCTCTGATTTAGGACAGATTGATGAAAAGAATCATAAAAGAATCATAAAAGAGTCACATATGTCCACCAGGAGGAGCTCTGATCAGATCCACTACAGACACAGAGGAATCTTTCCACCACACTTTCTCCCACACCTCAGACACTCTAAACCCTGGAAACAGAGGCTCAGTGAAGGAGGAGCTGGAGGTGTGGAGGTGGAGCAGTTTTCCATCAGAGAGGACCTCATAGAAGGACAGAGATCCAGCCTCAGAGTCCAGGAACACAGACACTCGACCTGAGTGAGGAGAGGAGGAGGAGGGGGAGGAGAGGATTGTCTCTATTTCGTGACAAAAAGAGTATTCTCCATTATCGATCCTCAGACTCCAGGACTGATCACTTTCTCCAAACTCATACTCTCCCTCTCCCTTTCCTCTCCGTCTGATTCTTCTGTAACTCACTGCTATTTCAATGCCCCTCCCCCTCCAGTCCACCTCCCAGTAACAGCGCCCCCTCAGGCCAGTGCAGCTCAGGACCTGATGGAAGTCTGTAAATCTGTCCTCATGATCTGGATACTGCTGCTTCTCTGTCACAAAGGTCACTGTCCGTTTGTCCTCAGACAGTTGGAGGTTTCTGTGAGCTGTGTTTGGATCCAGAGAGAACCCACAGGAATCTGAGGACACAAACACATGACATCACTTCCTGTTCCTGACAATCTGAAAAGTTGTTTTATTTCATTTCTATTTTAAGATGTAATAATGGTGAACAATAACAATCATGTCTCAAGTCTGTCTACATATTTTGAGCTCAAATCACACTAATGTTTCCTCTATAACTGTGAAGATTTAAAGTGTGATAAAGTTCCATCATGTTAATGTCCCCATGAACTGAATGAAATACAGAGACTCACACTTCCTCAGACCTGGGACCATCCACTGTTCTCCAGCAGGATCCAACCTGAAACACACAAGTCCAGTTTAGACCAGACCACAGACCAGGACCTGGACTGACCATGGACCAGAGACCCACTGAACCAGGACCCTCACCTGAGAGACTGCAGGGGGCAGTGGTCCCGTAGAGCGGTCAGGAGCTCTGCTGAGGGTCCTGGATGGTTGTAGCTGAGGTCTAACTCTCTCAGGTGGGAGGGGGCGGAGCTCAGAGCTGAGGCCAGAGCAGCCCCGCCCCTCTCTGAGACCAGACATCCAGACAGCCTAAAGACACACAATTACACTCATGTGGACACAAGGGGGCAGAGTGCATCATGGGAGCGTCTCACCTGAGAGTCTCCAGTCTGCAGGGGGCGCTCTTCAGTCCAGAACACAGCAGCTCCACTCCTGAGTCCTGGAGGTCATTGTTAGTGAGATCCAGGTGTGTGAGACTGGAGGAGCTGAGGACTGAGGCCAGAGGACCACAGCTGTGAGGGGACAGGCCACAGCGACTGAGACTGAGGACAGACAGAAGATAGAAGATACTGTAGTCAGTGATTAACCCTATCTGACAATCTGTACTCTGTACAAACTGCTGGCTTATGTTTCTACCCAGTGGTTGTGTTAGGGCTGTTGGCTCATTTTTTGGGGGGTTATTTTCACAGTGTTGGGTCATTTTGCTTAACCCAAATGCTGGTCAACAGGTTGGGTCGTTTCCATTCCTCACCTCCTCTACAGCTCCACAGATACAACTGTTAAAAGGATTTAAACATGTTTATGACTTTATCTTTGTGATTTGATCTCATCTGTTGAATCACTTTGTGTCAGTTCATGTTAATGTTACTAAATAAACGTTTGACTTCTGCTGCTCAGTCTCTGCATGTCTCAGTTAGTCTTTAACTGTTAGTAACGACCTGCTTAAATAAATGAATATTGTGTTTTACTTATGGATCTGAATGTGTCTTACATCAATCCACTTTTATTGTTTTTTCTTGTATTTGATTTTCTCTTTGTCCAGTTGTGTTTGTGACAGAGGAAAACATTTGAGCTGTATATGTGACCTCTCTCTGTTGTGCCTCTCACAGTGGAGCAGAGTCCACAGCCCTGAGCTCTGGACTCAGACTCAGGCCTAAAGCTTCTGTTCAATCACAAATGTGACTGTTATGTTTAATAATATTATATTTGATAAAGTCTGTGTAGCCAGATATATCTGACCTGTAAACATGACCATGATAAAAGAAGAAATTCAATTTGTCAACTGGACAAAGTTTGTTTGGTTAAAAACGTTTCGCCGCTCATCCGAGAGGCTTCGTCAGTTCTGGTTCTAGTGCTGGTAAGACACTTGCTTATATCTCGCTGCAGGGAGGAGCTAACTAGCTAACTACTTTCCGAAACTATCTCGCCTATTGGTTTCTGTCTTTTGTTTCTCTGGCGTCTAGATTAGCATACCTATTCATCCCTACACGACTGTTTTTCACACCTCTGGCCCTGACCTGGCTCTAGCCCTGGCCTCTTTTGTTTGTTCTGATCTAGGCTTAAGAATGGAATTATAGATGGGAGACAAATGTCTGACTCCACTGTTACGGGGTCTAGTTTAGTGACGGACTTTTAATATGATAGGCAGCGACCCCGGAAGTTGGTTCTTTGGTACATTGGAGCAATACACAGACTGGAGTGGTATTTACCTGAGTGCGCGTCTTTATTCTTACTTATAGTCTAACTATCACCAGAACATGGTGTCAGAAGTTACTGAATTAGCTTAGTAACCTACGTATTCGCCATGTCGCAAGGAGCGAATGATGTTGATGGTGTGCTACCTGAGCAAGAACAGCAGCAAGTCGCCGAGCCGGTGCCGCCAAGCCGCCAGGCTAATGCCGCCAACGACTTTCCCGGCATGGCTGCCAATATTTCCCCGCCGTCACCTATGTGCTTTTCGGGCGATTGGAGTGCAAACTGGGAAACATTCCGGGCAGAGTTTGAGGATTATTCGCTTGTCACGGGGCTATCTGGCAGACCGAAGAATGTGCAAGCAGCAATGTTACGGACTGTGATGGGAAGTGAGTGCAGACACATTTACCGTCATAATTTAAACCTTACCGCTGTTCAGCAAGATGATCCTGTAGCCATACTGGGTGCTTTGGAAGGTTACTTCAAACCTACTAAGAATGTCATTTATGAAAGATACGTGTTTGGGCGTTGCAAGCAGGAGGACGGGGAAAGCATAGACACTTTTATTACCAGGCTGAGAGAGAAAGCGGCTACTTGCAAGTATGGGCAGTTGAAAGATGAAATGATTCGTGACAAAATTGTACTGGGCATTTCGGATGAAGGCACGCGACGCAGACTACTTAGGGAAAAGACGTTAACACTTGTCAGTGCCATCGAAATGTGCCGCGCAGCAGAGCAGACAGACATTCGACTGAAAATGATGTCCGTTGACTCCACACCGCACGCGGAAGCTGTCCACGCGGTTGCCAAGCAACGGTTCAGGCCGAACAAACCGAAACCGAGTGATTATCCCCCTCCAGCCGCAGAGACGGATACGTGCAGATACTGCGGCTACTCACACCGAAAGGGCAGGCAGCATTGTGCAGCATTCGGGAAGGTATGCAAATCATGTGGCATTCAAAATCACTTTGCAAAGATGTGTATGAAGAGTAAAGGAAAAGACAAGCTGAACTGTGTAGATGAGTTATCTGATTCAGAGGCAAACAATGATGCCGATATATACATGCATCAGTCAATTGGAGCAGTGCAGGCTAAAGGGAAAAAATGGTTTGCCACCCTGCAAATAAATCAGAAGTCGCAGCAGTGCCAGCTTGATTCAGGGGCCACTTGTGATGTAATGAGCTACAAAGACAAAATGAGACTGGCACCCAATACAGCACTGCAGCCCAGTAATACTAGACTAAAGCTATATTCTGGAGATATGTTAACGTCCATGGGCCTTTTTGATACTGAGTGTGTGATCAATGGCCAGATGCACCGATTGGCATTCGAAGTTGTCAAGACAAGTCAAAAGCCCTTGCTGTCAGGCTCCACTTGCGAGCGCCTTGGCTTTATCAAGTTTATGATCCCTGCAGAAGTGCACACAGTGCAGCACACCACCTCCTCAGCTCTTACAAAAGCACAACTGATACAGCAATATGGGGATGTGTTCAACTCACCTGTAGAGTCTGTGCCTGGGGTAGTTCGCTTCGAGTTGGACCCTACCGTCACCCCTGTTCAATGTGCGCCCCGCAACGTCCCTGTAGCAATGAAAGCGGACGTGAAAGCCTTGCTGGACCAGTACCAAGCAGATGGACACATCGCCGATGTCAGTGAACCGACTGATTGGATCAGTAACATGGTCATCGTGAAAAAGCCAGACAAATTGAGGGTCTGCCTGGATCCAAAATTCTTGAACAAAGCCCTGAAACGCTCACATTACATCATGCCCACGCTTGAAGATGTCTTGTACAAGTTACCAAAGGCCAGGTTGTTCAGCTTAGTGGATGCCAAGCATGCATTCCTGCAGTGTAAGCTGGATGACGAGAGCAGCCTCATGACCACATTCTGGACCCCCTGGGGCAGGAAGCGCTGGCTGAAGCTACCGTTTGGGGTCTCGGTGGCCCCAGAGGTGTACCAGCGCAAGCAACATGAGCTGCTAGCAGGGCTGAGAGGGGTTGAACCCATTGCTGATGACATTCTAGTCCTGGGTTGTGGAGACACAGACGAAGACGCAGAGAGAGACCATGATGCAAACCTGCGGGCAGTGATGGAGCGCTGCAGGGAGGTGAAACTCCGACTAAGCCTGACAAAACTGCAGTTCAAGTTGGCAGAAGTCCGCTTCCATGGTCACATCCTGTCTGCCGCAGGGTTAAAGGCCGACCCTGAGAAAGTGAAGGCCATCGTGGACATGCCCAACCCAGAGGACGCGAAAGGTGTGCAACGTCTCATAGGTTTTGCCAACTACCTAGCGAAGTTCATGCCACACCTGTCTGCCGTTTGTGAGCCACTGCGGCGCTTGCTGGACAAAGACACCCCATGGCACTGGCTCCCCAAGCATGATGCGGCAGTGTCCGAGCTAAAGTCACTGGCCTCATCCATGCCGGTGCTACGCTACTATGATGTCACACGGCCTGTCACCGTGCAAAGCGATTCCAGCCAGAGCGGACTTGGGTGCTGCCTCATGCAGGAAGGCCAGCCCATCGCTTTCGCATCCAGAGCACTCACCCCTACAGAGAGAAATTACGCCCAGATTGAAAAAGAGTGTCTCAGCATTGTGTTTGCTTGTCAGAGGTTTCACCATTACCTGTATGGGCGTGACCTCGTCACAGTCGAAACTGACCACAGGCCTCTGATTTCAATCTTCAGCAAGCCTCTTCTGAGTGCACCAAAGAGGCTCAGAGCATGCTTTTGACGTTGCAAAACTACAATCTGAGAATTGTCTACAAGCCTGGTGCAGAGATGTTCATCAGTGACACACTCAGCAGGGCAACGACCAAGTGCTCAGGCCTCGGCACGGTCTACACACGTCAGGACATCTGTTCGCTGCAACAAGAGCAGGACGATGCACAGCACATTAACCAGGCAGAGTACTTGAATGTGAGCGATCAGCGACTTGAGCAGATTAGGCGACACACTGATAGGGATGAATGCTTGCAGTCTCTCAAGTCCACTGTGTTAGCAGGTTGGCCAGAGGCAAAGGAAATCACACCACACTGCATTCGAGAATACTGGCCTTTTCGCGATGAGATCAGTGTGCAGAACGGCATTCTTTTCCGGGGCCAAAAGGTCATCATACCAAAGTCCATGCGTCCGGAGATGCTTACCCGTATACACTCCAGCCACATTGGAGGTGATGCCTGCTACAGACAAGCTAGAGAGACACTTTACTGGCCCAACATGCAAGCAGAAATCAAGGACTATGCATGCTCAACCTGCAATGAGTATGCCCACAAACAGCAGAAAGAAACCATGCTCTCACATGAACTGCCCACACGGCCATGGCAAATCGTCAGCATGGACTTGTTTGCCCACCGACAAAAGGACTACCTGCTCATTGTTGACCATTACTCAGACTTTTGGGAGATTGAGCTGCTCCCAGACCTGTCTGCAGACACAGTCATTAAGCGCTGCAAGTCCCAATTTGCCCGTCATGGCCAGCCAGACAAGGTCATCACAGACAATGGCCCGCAGTTTGGCTCCTTGTTCAAGCGATTCTCCCTCGAGTGGGAGTTTGATCATGTGACCTCCTCACCAAGACACCCAAAAGCAAATGGGAAAGCTGAGTCTGCTGTGAAAATAGCAAAAAACCTATTGCGCAGAGCAGCACGAGATGGGGCAGACCCCTGGAAAGCCATTTTGCACTGGAGAAATACACCCACAGAGAACATGGACAGCAGTCCCGCACAACGTCTCATGTCAAGGAGGCTCAAAACCTCCATCCCGGTCACAAACAGGCTTCTCCAGCCAAGTGTAACATTGGGTGTCACAGAAAAGTTGTGTCACCGCCGCCAGACTGCAAAGCACTTCTATGACCGCTCCGCTAAAGACTTACCTGAGCTGGAGATTGGTGAGCCGATCAGGATGAAGCCCATGCCAGGCGAGGCGTCTGGTCGCTGGAGACGTGGAACCTGTCTCGAACAAGTTGCACCACGCTCCTATCTGGTGGATGTCGAAGGTACACTCTACCGACGCAATAGAGTGGACCTGAGAGTGGCAGAGCCCACCTCCTCAGCAGCCTTTGACACACTTGAGCCCACACACACACACCGACACCACACACCACACACACATCAGCACTTGAGATGCAACCCACACCCTCAAGGGTTGTGTCCAGCCCTGCCTCGCCAGGTCCTGTTGCTTCCCCAACACTCGGGCAGCAGCATTCTCCCCCCACCGGCACCTACACTAGGGCTGGGAGACTGTCAAAGCCCCCTCAGAGACTGACTCTGTGAGCTGCATGCTCAGGCACATGGAAATGATAAAATGTGATAAGATGAATGTACCACATGTTTAAAAAAAAAAAAAAAAAAAAAAAGGTGATGACAGATGAATGTACCAATATTATTTGTTCTATGTTCTAGATGTTTGTTTATCACAGTTATATGTCAGTGTTAAAGTTAAATCTTAATGACTTGTTAAACAGGTTTGTTTATTCAGCTCAGGCAAGTTTAACTGTCACAATGTTCAGGTGTTTCTTTATGCATTGAGGTCTTCTTGTTTTGTAAAGAAGGATGTTACGGGGTCTAGTTTAGTGACGGACTTTTAATATGATAGGCAGCGACCCCGGAAGTTGGTTCTTTGGTACGTTGGAGCAATACACAGACTGGAGTGGTATTTACCTGAGTGCGCGTCTTTATTCATACTTATAGTCTAACTATCACCAGAACATCCACCATTTCTGTTTAAAGAACGATTCTCTTTTTTGACAAAAATAGCCTCTTTAACTCCCCTCTCAAACCAGTTCTTTTCCCTGGCCAAGATCTGGTATAGGTATGCTAAACTAGACACCAGAGAAACAAAAGACAGAAACCAATAGGCGAGATAGTTTCGGAAAGTAGTTAGCTAGTTAGCTCCTCCCTGCAGCAAGATATAAGCAGTGTCTAACCAGCACTCACTAACCAGAACTGACGAAGCCTCTCGGATGAGCGGGGAAATGTTTTCGACCAAACAAACTAGCATGAGTGCTAGCCACTCAGCCACCGTGCCGCCAGGGGAAAGAGAAAAAAAAAAAAAAAAAAAAACAGGAACAGCAGCAACAACAACAGCAGCAACAGCATCAACAACAACAGCATCAACAACAACAACAGCAACAGCAGCAACAACAACAGCAGCAGGAACAGGAACAGCAGCAACAACAACGACAACAAGAACATCAGCAACAACAACAGCAGCAGCAACAACCGCAGCAACAACGACAGAAACAACAGCAGCAACAACAACAGCAACAACAACAGCAACAACAACATCAACAACAGCAGCAGCAACCACAACAACAGCAGCAGCAACAACAGCAGCAACAACAGCAACAGAAACAGCAGCAACAGGAACAACAGCAGCAACAACAGCAAGAACAACAGCAACAGCAGCAACAACAACAACAGCAGCAGCAACAGGAACAGCAGCAACAACGACAACAGGAACATCAGCAACAACAACAGCAGCAGCAACAACAGCAGCAACAACGACAGAAACAACAGCAACAACATCAACAACAGCAGCAGCAACCACAACAACAGCAGCAACAACAAGAACAGCAGCAACAACAGCAACAGGAACAGCAGCAGCAACAGCAGCAACAGGAACAACAGCAGCAACAACAACAGCAACAACAACAGCAGCAACAACAACAACATCAACAACAGCAGCAGCAACCACAACAACAGCAGCAACAAGAACAACAGCAACAACAGCAACAGGAACAGCAGCAGCAACAACAACAGTAACAACAGCAGCAACAACAACAGCAGCAACAACAACAGCAGCAACAACAACAGCAGCAACAACAACAGCAGCAACAACGACAGAAACAACAGCAACAACAGCAGCAGCAGCAACAACAGCAGCAACAACAACAGCAGCAACATCCACACCAACATCAACAGCAACAACATCAACACCACCAACATCAACAGCAACAACATCAACAGCAACAACATCAACAGCAACAACGACAGCAACAGCAACGACAGCAGCAACAACAACAGCAACAACATCAACAGCAACATCAACAGCAACAGCAACAACAGCAACAACAACAACGGCAACAACAGCAACAACAACAACAGCAACAACAGGAACAGCAACAACAACAAAAGCAACAACAGCAACAACAACAACAGAACCACAGTGACAACAAAACAACAACAGCAATAACAGGAACAACAAGAACAACAACAACAAAAGCAACAGCAACAACAAAAGCAACAACAAAAGCAACAACAGGAACAACAGGAACAGCAACAACAGGAACAGCAACAACAAACAAAAGAACAAATAAAAGACAAGCAAACAGACGACCGAAGTCAGTCAAAGGCCAAGCTAAACTGGTGAGTCTTGAGCCCACTCTTAAAAACATGAACGTTCTCTTTGGCCCTGAGGTCCTCCGGCAGTTCCATAGACGAGGGCTGTAGTACTGAAAAGACGCCTCTCCGTGTGTGTCCTGACTTTGGGAATGACCAGGAGCTGCCGGAGGAGCACAGGGCCCGTGAAGGTTCGTAAGGGGAAAGCAGTTCTGAAAGATAGGAAGGCCCAAGACCATTAAGACATTTAAAAACCAGTAAAAGAACTTTAAAATCTATCCTGAAACTCACAGGGAGCCAATGCAGAGATTTTAAGACCGTAGTAATGTGGTCCTGCCCTCTGGTCCTAGTCAGGACACGTGCTGCTGAATTTTGCAATAATTGCAAACCTGAAATACTCTTTTTGGGAAGACCAGAGAGCAGGGCATTACAGTAGTCTATACGGCTGGTGACAAAAGCATCAGTGTCTCCGTATTGGCCTGAGAGAGAATAGGGAGGACTCTGGCTATGTTTTTTAGGTGATAGAAGCCCATTTTTGTGATGTTCTTGATGTGTGGTGAAGGCATCAGTGGTGCCCGTGGTGATCGGAGCACTCGGAGCTGTAACCCCCAAACTGGAGGAGTGGCTACAACAGAACCCAGGAAAAACATCAGACATCTCAGTCCAGAAAAGTGCAGTACAGGAACAGCAAAGATACTGCGCAGAACTCTCAAGCTCCCAGGCCTCTGGTAGAGGACCCGAGCTGGATGAGCAGTATAAGGCACACCTGTGCACTGGTCATGATGTCGGATCGGCATCTTGATGTGGCGCACCTGTGAGGTGGGGTGGATTGTCTCGGCGGGGCAGAGGTGCTCGCTGTCACACATTTGGACAGATTTGTGAACAATGTTTGAGAGAAATGGTAGTGTTGTGTATCTGGAGTGAATT
The DNA here is from genome assembly GCA_036785185.1 of Paratrypauchen microcephalus. Lineage (NCBI taxonomy): Eukaryota > Metazoa > Chordata > Actinopteri > Gobiiformes > Gobiidae > Paratrypauchen > Paratrypauchen microcephalus. The sequence goes on along the minus strand of JAVJIX010000115.1, from coordinate 2,337,261 downwards.
TTGGATCTTTGGGTCCATCTCAGGAAAAATGGGAGCAAAAACAAAAGTGTTGCGTTTATATTTTTGTTGAGTATATATATATATATATATATATATATATATATATATATATATATATATATATATATATATATATATATATATATGATGGGTTAAAATGCAGAGAAGAATTTCTCCAGTGTGAGATAAATAAAGTTCACTTCTTCTAAACATGAGCGTTTCTCTCTCTGTTCTCACAGTGGAATCTCCTTCAGACTGAAGCTCCACAATCTGAGATAAACCAACTCAGCGCTCAAACTTCTGCCACGACAAGTAAAAGAACAAACTACAAAATGGACAATTTAAATGAACATTTTACTGCTGAATACATAACGTGCTGCTGTTAATGCCATGACATGATTTGAATGTAATTAGGCCCGAGCAGAGATGATCAATAACATTTTGAATATGACACTAATTATATATATATATATATATATATATATATATATATACAGGGCTCTCAAGGCTCACGCATTGAGAGTGTGACACACGCAATTCGACGTATTCACACGCGCACACGCCACACATGGCATTTCTCACGCTGATTAGTGTTTTTTTTTTTTTTTTTTTTGTGCCCAGAAAATCGGTCTGTGTGGCTTAGTTTATGCAGGCTCCGCGCGTTTTCAGCGCCGCCCCCTCCCCCTGCTCGAGCAGGGGGAACAGGGGGAGGGGGGGACGGCGCGTCTGCTCGCCGTCCCCCGGGCACGTCCTGAGCCTCAGTCCCGGTGCCACGTCTCCTCTGAGACGCACCGACTCCGGTCCCGGTGTCTCCGTCTGTGCGTAACGTGTCCCCCCCGACGGCTTACGCGCGGAATACGCGCGGCCCAGAGCCGAACTGCCCGCGGTGAGACGCGGTGAGACGCGGTGAGACGCGTTGAGACGCGGTGAGACGCGGGCCCGGTGCATTGACCAGACTCTTACATGAATCCGTTAAAAATGTCCCGCTCCCTCCTCCCCGCCCCTCTCAGCGCGCACTGACAAAGTGCGGTGATGATAAAACAAACTGAGAACCATCAGGTAATAACTTCATTTATAGAACTCTCATTAGTTGCTTTGTAGTTTAAGTTTGCTCTTTAGACAAACAGGGCTCTCAACACGCAATTCGACGTGTTCACACGCTCACACGGCATTTCTCACGCAATTCAAGTGCCAAAAATTTTTCACTCGCCCCCCCCCCCCCGGTCCTCGGAAATTACAGTCACACGCACGACCCCGCTCAAAACTTGAGAGCCCTGTATATATATATATTAGGAGTGGGTATTGGCAAAGAAGTCACGATTCAATTCAAATGCGATACTATCACGATGCATCACAATACTTGAATTATTGCGATGCATTGCAATATATTCGACATACTTCAGTGAAAATGTACCAAAAAAAGAGGATAACTTAAATATCAGTGTCTGTGTATCTGGGTCGTGTCTTCAACTGATACAGAACTCTGAGCAACTCAATTCAGAACTGAATTTATTGAATAACAAAAACAAAATAAACCAAACTAATAACAAAAAAAGTGCAGAGGATTTTTTCTAAAACAAAAAATGATGTTCAAACATTTGCCATTTTGGAGGTAGCTCCATCATAACAAACAATACCCTTTCACAAAGACAAAAGTGCAGAGGATTTATAAAAAAATAAAATAATGAATGATTAATTAATAATAATTAATTATTAATAAAAATCGATTTTTGGCATCAAAAATCGATGCAGTATATTGTGAAAGTTAGTATCACGATGCATTGTCATGACGATTATTTTGCACACCTCTAATTATATAATTATATATTTATATTAGGGCTGTCAAACGATTAATTTTCTTGATCGCAACTAATCTCAGAAATTTCATAGTTAATCGCGATTAATCGTGATTTATTTTGCATGTTTAAAATTGATATCTTGCAGTAAGACTGTTCGAATCTAAAGTTAAACTCACAATGCAAAGTATTTCTCACCATTTTTTTTATTTCAAAAAAGTGCAGAGAAAGGAAAAAGTAACAATGAACCAGTAATAGTGCTTACTTTGAGAAATTGTAAATAAATGATTGAAGCCCGCTCGAGCTGCCTACGGATGCGTAGAAGGAACAAAATACTAGCAAACTCAAAATAGCGCGTTTAACCGACAATGAGTTTAATTAATACAACCAAATGAGCTGCATATGGATGGTAGAATTGCGGAAAATGCTGGCAAACTTTGATCGCGATTTAAAAAATTGTTCGCGATTAAAACTCTATCGCGATTAATCGCGATTAACGCGTTAATATTCCCAGCCCTAATATATATATATATATATATATAATATATATATATATACACAGTATATATAATATATATATATATATATATATACAGTATATATAATATATATATATATATATAGCCAGTGGAGCGTTTCTGCAGATTTGTGAGCACAATGATGTGCAATTCAAATCTATCCACCCAAATGGCCTCTAGTGCCTCTTGAAATTTTATTTTTAAAAATGTGGTGGACTTTTTAGCAGCGGAAATGAAGCCATTTGTGACCCCCATGGAGAAGAAGCCGGACAGGTCAGAGAAGACACTGTCTGTGTTTGGAGCGAAAGACTGAGGGAGCGCTGGGATCTGGTCCCTGCCATGATTTCTACAAAACAATAACACAGCTCTATTATTGATTAGCTACAGTAGATGTTCATTTGATATTAGACCTCAGATGTAGGCCTGTGGTTTTAGTGAAGATGTGGGGAGGGACCTACCTGGCCAGCCTAAACCACATGCTGTTAAAACTAACACAATGTAGAAGGGAGTGGCTAGTCAGGCAAGGGAGGGACATAGAGCACAGGCCACGGCAACTGAGAAGAAACAGTTCTTAGCTACAGTATCAGCCCAAATATTTGGAGCTGACAAACACAAAGAGTGCCAGCAGATTTTTACATCATGACTCCAGACTGGTTTAAAAAGCTATTCTTGATAAGCACTGATGCAGCTGCCAAGACACACACACGAATGAAGGATTTTATGAGACAACACATGTTCTTTCACAGTTTTAACACAGGAAAATGCCAAAAGAAATCTAAAAACTTTACGGCAATGAGACACCTTTTTCATCGTAGACAAATGAAATTTGGTCCACACACAGCCCATGTCAAGACAAGTAAAAAATGATATTATGAACCCACCCTAAACCCTAAGCCACCCTAAGTGGGCCATTGTGGGAGTAACCCAGTTTTGGAAATTGTTTCCTCTCAGTCTTATGAATTTTGATAAGTCATAAAATCTGGGTGTGGCCGACCTGCAAAGAAAAAAAAACATTTGTAGAAGTAATAAATTGTGTGTAACTCTGTAATGCACTGTCCTATTTCCAGGCATTCATACACATTTTGTTCATAATGAGGACTTGAATACAAAGATGTCCTTTTTACATGATCCAAGATGGCGCCAGAGAGGCTGGCTGCCTGTTACAGAGCTCCGACCCTACCTTACCTTTTTTTCCTCCTTTTACCTGTAAATAGACGTTTTTCTCGTTTTTTCTTTAGAGTAGGTAAAACCCGGTGCAGTTGTGCACCTGGGAAGCCTACTCTTACTACAGCTTTATCGTCAGCTGTAGTGTTTTTCTGCACTTTGTAAATCCGTACAAGGAAATGTGCAAGGGACTATCGCACTCAACCACGGAGCGCATCACATATGCGCGCGACCAGCTGCTCAGTCTACGCGGGCCTTCTCTACTCTACGCCGGGAAACCTGAAGTACCAGCGGAGATACAGAGAAGGAAGAGAAGAGGATGCAGAGGTGGACGAAAGAAACGAGGACCGGGGAATGTGCGGTCCATCTGCAATAAGACGGAGGAGCTGATCGCGCTGACTCGGCAGCGGAGGGAATACCGGAGCTGCAGCATCATATCCGTATCCTCCAGTCCCCCCCTCACTCCCCCCTCTCCATCACACCAGACGAGGTGAGGAGGGAACTTAGGCGGCTCAACCAGAGGAAGTCCACAGGTCCTGATGGTATCTGCCCCAGGCTGCTGAGAACCTGTGCAGACCAGCTCTGTGAGGTTCTCTGCTACATGTTCAACCTGAGCCTCAGCCTGGAGAAGGTCCCCGTCCTGTGGAAGACCTCCTGTGTGGTCCCGGTTCCCAAAACAACAAACGCCAGGGAACCGGCCCACTACAGACCAGTCGCCTTGACCTCCCACCTCATGAAGACCATGGAGAGGGTGATCCTCAGCCACCTCCGCTCTGTGGTGAGCCCCACCCTGGACCCGCTGCAGTTTGCCTACAAGCCAAACGTAGGAGTAGAGGACGCCGTCATCTACTTGCTGCAGCGGGCGCTCACCCACCTAGAGACCGCCGGGAGTGCTGTGAGAGTCATGTTCTTTGACTTCTCCAGCGCCTTCAACACCATCAGGCCGGCGCTGCTGCGGGGGAAGCTGGAGGACGCGGGAGTGGATGGACATCTCGCTGCCTGGACCATCGACTACCTCACTGACCGTCCACAGTACGTGCGGCTGTGCGGCTGTGAGTCAGAGGTGGTAGTCTGCAGCACTGGGGCTCCCCAGGGAACTGTCCTCTCACCCTTCCTCTTCACCATATACACCTCGGACTTCACATATAACATGGACAGCTGCCATCTCCAGAAGTTCTCTGACGACTCGGCCATTGTGGGCTGTGTGTCAGAGGGGAACGAGCTGGAGTACCGCTCGGTCATCAGTGACTTTGTGGACTGGTGTGGGCGCAACCACCTGAGCCTCAACACCAGTAAAACAAAGGAGCTGGTGATCGACTTCAGGAGGAGACCACTACCTCACTCACCGGTGAACATCCAGGGGCAGGACATAGAGACTGTGGACAGTTTCAAGTACCTGGGTGTTCACCTCAACAATAAACTGGACTGGTCCCACAACACCAACGCCCTGTACAAGAAGGGCCAAAGTCGCCTCCACCTCCTGAGGAGACTGAGTTCCTTTGGAGTGAGCAGGCCTCTGCTCAAGACTTTTTATGACTCTGTGGTGGCCTCTGCTCTCCTCTACGCTGTCGTCTGCTGGGCCCCGAGCAGCACAGAACGGGACAGAAAAAGACTCAACAAGCTGGTCAAGAGGGCCAGCTCTGTCCTGGGCTGTCCTCTGGACTCTGTAGAGGTGGTGGCTGAGAGGAGGGTACTGGCCAAATTCACGTCCATCATGGACGACACCTCTCACCCTCTGCACCGGACTGTGGAGGAGCTGAGCAGCTCCTTCAGGAGCCGACTGAGGCACCCCCAGTGCAAGAAGGAGCGCTACCGCAGATCCTTCATCCCCACCGCCATCAGACTGTATAATTCTACTGTATAGTCCTACCGTGCAATATCGTTTTCCCAATGTGCAATATTGTTGTTTTTTTTTTTTCAATACTCCTATCGTGCAATATAGTTTTTCCAATTTTTTTCAATACTCTCCCGGTCACTGTTTTTTATTATTATCACTACTATTATTATTATTTGATTTATTACTTATTTTTTTTTAATTATTATTATCACCTATCTTTATGCCTTTTTTTTTTTTGCCTGCATGCACTTGTCTTCTTGTTCAAACTGTCCCTACCTGGAGCTACTGTGACAAGTAAATTTCTCCTGTGTGAGATCAATAAAGTCTTATCTTATCTTTTAGGCGACTTCTGTAAACACTGAGCGCGCTCGCTGCACGTGACCTCCTCGTGTCCTCCAAGGCTCACGCGGGACACTTTTGGGGCGTTTAAAGTTCACACTGGAGATCACATACAAGTTTACCTGGCCAGCCAAATGATATCTCTCTGTATTTCCTATACAGCACGATACCATTTGGACACCCTCGCTCCACCCTCGCTCCTCCGGTTAACAACGGACTCCGCGATTCTGATTCAAAGATGGTGACGTCAGTGCACCCGCCTTTGCCCGCAAAGTCACTCTTAGGCAGCGGAAGTTCCTCCTCAGTTTTGAATCAAGATGGCGCAATCTCTGATTGGTTCACTTAGCTGTCTGTTTACGCGCAACCGCAGCGCATTTTGGACCAAGCGTTACCAGACTCACCACTGGTACAGCGATGAGTCATGGATTCTTCCAGGCAACATACAAGTCACATTTAATTGGAAATGTGAACGACCTCGCAAAAAAAATCACATTTCACAAAAAAATCAGAATTGAGCATTAAGCCCTGCAGTCTGAACATATCCATAGACACTAGGGGTGTGAATCTTTCACTCACAAAACGGTTCGATTCGAATCTCGATTCACAGGCTACGATTCGATTCAGGGACGATTCATAAAATTAGTAAACAATCCGGTACGATTCGATTCGATTCGATTAATTTCGATTCAATACAAATTGACAACCCCCTCCTTGAGCCGCCACCTTAACATGGTGGAGGGGTTTGAGTGCCCGAATGATCCCGGGAGTTATGTTGTCGGGGGCTTTATGCCCCTGTGGGGTCACCCAAGGCAAACAGGTCCTGGGGGACGGGTCAGACTAAGAGCGGTTCAGAAGCCCTTATGATGAGTTCAATAGCAAGGCCAGATACGTCGCCCGGACTGGCGTCACCGGGGCCCCACCCTGGAGCCAGACCTGGGGTGGGTGCTCGCCAGCGAGCGTCTGGTGGCCGGGCCTTTCCCCACGGGGTCCGGCCGGGCGAAGCCCGAAGAAGCAACGTGGGGCCGTCCTCCCATGGACTCACCACCCGCAGGAGGATCCATAAGGGCCGGGTGCAGAGAGATCTGGGCGGCAGTCGGAGGCGGGGGCCTCGACGGCCGGATCTCCGGACATGGAGTCTAGCTCTGGGGACATGGAATGTCACCTCGCTGGGGGGGAAGGAGCCTGAGCTTGTGCGGAAGGTTGAGCGTTACCGACTAGATATAGTCGGCCTCACCTCCACGCACAGCTTGGGCTCTGGAACCCAACTCCTTGAGGGGGGCTGGACCCTCCATTTCTCTGGCGTTGCCCACGGGGAGCGGTGACGGGCCGGTGTGGGCCTGCTCACTGCCCCACAGCTCAGCCGCCGAGTGTTGGAGTTCACCCCGGTGAACGAGAGGGTCGCGTCCCTGCGCCTTCGGGTCGGGGACAGGTCTCTCACTGTTGTGTCGGCCTATGGGCCGAACAGCAGTGCAGAGTACCCGGCCTTCTTGGAGTGCCTGGGAGGGGTACTGAACAGTGCACCGACCAGGGACTCCGTTGTTCTCCTGGGGGACTTCAACGCCCACGTGGGCAACGACAGTGACACCTGGAGAGGGGTGATTGGGAGGAACGGCCTCCCTGATCTGAACCCGAGCAGTGTTCTGTTATTGGACTTCTGTGCTAGCCACAGTTTGTCCATAACGAACATCATGTTCGAGCACAAGGGTGTCCATCAGTGCACGTGGCACCAGGACACCCTAGGACGGAGGTCGATGATCGACTCGGATCGCAGAGGTCACAGACTGATAACCGATCCAAATTGGTTCATCTGTACACCCCTAATAGACACACATTTCTCGCGATCGACTGGTTGGGCACCCCTGACCTACAGCATCGACAGCTAAGGTGAGAAGAATCCTCCCAGAGGAACACACAAAAAACGCCCTGTGTTTGTACCTGTTTGACTTAGGCCCTGTCCCCACGACAACGTTCCTGTTTTTTTTTTTACCCGGGGTGAAAAAAAGTCTCGTCCAGACACGTGTTGGATCAGAAAACATGCGCGTCAAGATGAGCACGGAGCGCTGAGTGAAAACGATGTAGTACATATGTCACACCGATAAGTGGCGCTGTAAACCGGAAAGAGCCAGAGCCACCAGTAACGCAGGACTACAAAGAGCACATGCGCAGAAAGTCCTTCTCTTTCATAAACAAGCAAACACGTGTACTTTAGGGACCGTCAACACAAGTGAATATATTTTGTCCCCCTGCTCCACCAATGTAGCAGCGACTCACTCCGGTAATGTGAAAATGCTGACCGTCCCTAACATAGACAGACGCCACAGAACAAAGATTTGCGCTGCATGAGCAGAGTTTTTGCCTATAAATCGATAGTTAGCATTACTTGCTATCGTTTTATTAGATAGACATTAACAAGTAGAACTCTCGTTAACCTTGGTCGTGTTATTTAGGCAAAATGCTTGTTTGGATCTTACTACGGGAATGTTAAACATACTCGGACATTATGTTGGCTTTTTGGCGAGAATATACAACCGGGGACCATCACCAACGGGCAGCTATATATTTTTGTGTGTGATACTGCATGTGCCTGTTTGTAAAAGGTAAATTTTCATTTAATAAAAAAGACAAGAAATGGTTGCTCTTTCTCTTTATTTACAGCACACAACACACTCAAATTGGTATGTGCTCCTCATTGTCCACTATCTGCCTTTCCAGCGATGGGTGCCGGTACCGGTATGTTGAGGGGATGTGTCCCATCGATCCCAAACATTGTGGCATGTCATGCACACGGAGGAAGCCCGAAACAAGCTCCTCTGCCTCCTGTGAAAGGCGTAATTGTGCATGGTCCTCTGCTGTTGTCGCAATGCATTGCATATGAACAGAGTTTGATGCAGCATTGCCAATAAACTTCCAAAAGTCTGCAAAAGATACTGAAGTCCATTGTCCGCCATGGCTGTTGTTATCTGGTTGTTACCTGCGGAAGGCGCCGGGTTCCACCCTCTGGTCACCGGTCACGTGATGATTACGGCAGCGCGACGTCATCATTTTCTCACCTGCCGCGCTTTTTTTCCGCCCACATTCCAACGCAACGGGGGGCGTTCTCCGACTTCTCCACTCTGGAAGCCGTTTTTGAAAAACTCCGTTCTCGCCCCCAAAAACGCCGGCGCCGTCTGGACGGCAGGCCCAAACGCACCCAAACTTCTCCGTTTCCTCCAAAAAACGTTGTCGTGGGGACAGGGCCTGAGACCATCAGCTGCTGATGGTGATCACCTCACCTGAAAGTCTCCAGTCTGCAGGGGGCGCTCTTCAGTCCAGAACACAGCAGCTCCACTCCTGAGTCCTGGAGGTGGTTGTTAGAGAGATCCAGGTGTGTGAGACTGGAGGAGCTGAGGACTGAGGCCAGAGGACCACAGCTGTGAGGGGACAGGCCACAGCGACTGAGACTGAGGACAGACAGAAGACAGAAGATACTGTAGTCAGTGATTAACCCTATCTGACAATCTGTACTCTGTACAAACTGCTGGCTTATGTTTCTACCCAGTGGTTGTGTTCGGGCTGTTGGCTCATTTTTGGGGGGTTATTTTCACAGAGTTGGGTCATTTTGCTTAACCCAAATGCTGGTCAACAGGTTGGGTCGTTTCCATTCCTCACCTCCTCTACAGCTCCACAGATACAACTGTTAAAAGGATTTAAACATGTTTATGACTTTATCTTTGTGATTTGATCTCATCTGTTGAATCACTTTGTGTCAGTTCATGTTAATGTTACTAAATAAACGTTTGACTTCTGCTGCTCAGTCTCTGCATGTCTCAGTTAGTCTTTAACTGTTAGTAACGACCTGCTTAAATAAATGAATATTGTGTTTTACTTATGGATCTGAATGTGTCTTACATCAATCCACTTTTATTGTTTAAAAAAAAATTTACTTTGTCAGAGACAATTGAAATTTACCACTGACATCCTTCTTGTCAAACTGAGCAAAAAAGCCAATGAGGACAAACTTCTATTTGCAGCTGTGTTGCTACGGCAACATCCAACATTTGTCTTGGAGATACATGGGTTTAGTTAAATGAGATAAAAATAAAAACTTAGTTTGTCATAGACATTTGAAATTTGGCCTGGACATCCATCTTGCCAAACTAAACAAAAGAGTGACTGATAACATACCTCTATCTGCCATCCTGTTACCGTGGCAACATAAAAACTGTGTGATTGAAATCCATGAGGTTCAGAATACTGGACTGTGTTGCAGACTAAATACACGCTTTAGACTAATTCAACTATGTCCTAAAATTCAACTTTCCCAACATAATCATCGATCAAGAAGTTCAATTACAAAAGAGTGAAAATGTGACCGCGGCGCCCCCTTAAAAAATCTAAATACACCAATGCAAGAAGAGTCCAAACTTTTTAAAACAGAGAAAGATGAAACTTGACATGAAAATAGCCCACATTATGACAAGTGAAAAAATACATTCTGACGCGACCCTAAACCCAACAGGAAGTCGGACATATTGGGCTGAACCCCATGTTCATACTTCTTATACTTTGAGAACTCCGCCTTGGATTTTCATTCAAAAGGCTCAAAAAATGGTCAAAATAACCTGGACCCATGTTTCATTAAATGTTTTTGTTTAGATTTTCAAATATGAGTGTGGCTCACCGTAAAACAGTGGTCATTTTGAAAAGCAGTAAAACGTACATATTTCTCACAGGTCATAACGTATTGAGTTGGACCTAAAGGAACACTCGTGCGCGTTGATGACCTGAATGTAATGATGTACAATATATAAAGGTACGCTATAAAACTGCTCTACAGCGCCACCTTGAACATTTGAATGGAAATACATGAATAGAAATACATGGGTTTTGTTTAAGTGGGATAAAAAAATGTGTTTGTCACAGGCTATTGAAATTTGGTCCTCACATTCCCCACATGATACTGAAGAAAAAAGCCAATGAGGACATACCTCGATCTCCAACCGTGCAGGTGTCACACTGTCAGAAAAAAATGTGTTAAATGAATAACCCAAACTACTGGGTCAAAATAACCCAGAGTTGTGTTGGTCCAATCCCCAGCTCTGGGTTTTTTATTTTACACAGGTTTGGTTATTTTGAACTCAGCATTTGTTAGTGTGTACAGAGAGACAGAGGAGCACCTACAGCATCGACAGCTAAGGTGAGAAGAATCCTCCCAGAGGAACACACAAAAAACACCCTGTGTTTGTACCTGTTTGACTGAGACCATCAGCTGCTGATGGTGATCACCTCACCTGAGAGTCTCCAGTCTGCAGGGGGCGCTCTTCAGTCCAGAACACAGCAGCTCCACTCCTGAGTCCTGGAGGTCGTTGTTAGTGAGATCCAGGTGTGTGAGACTGGAGGAGCTGAGGACTGAGGCCAGAGGACCACAGCTGTGAGGGGACAGGCCACAGCCACAGAGACTGAGGACAGAGAGGGACATTAGAAACTAGAACCTCCACAAGAGTTTAAATACAGTCTGGACTCACAGGGCTTTGGTGGAGGTTCTGACCACCGGCAGCAGACCCAGGAGAGCTTGGTCTGAGGCCTCGTATTTCCTCAGGTCAAACTCCGGGTCTAAGTCTGAGGACAGTAAGACAAAGGACAGAGTCGACCACAGAGCAGGAGAATTGAACCATTCGAACTCTCCTCTCATGTACATCTGTATCTGCTCCACCAGACTGTGGTCGTTGAGCTCGATCAGACAGTGGTTCAGGTTCAGACTTCTCTCTGCAGACAGACCCTCTTCATCCAGCTTCTGTTTGATGTACTTTACTGTCTCCTGATTGGTCCGGTCACTTCCTGTCTGAGTCAGCAGACCCTGCAGCAGCCTCTGATTGGTCGGCAGAGACAGCCCCAGGAGGAAGCGCAGGAACAGGTCCAGGTGTCCGTTTGGACTCTGTAAGGCCTGGTCCACAGCAGAGCGGTAGAAGACTGTCTCAGACTCAGGACTCTCAGAGGAGTGTGGTGGCTCCAGCAGGTTCTCTCCAGAGCTGAAGAAGGTCTGATGGACGTGAAGAGCAGCCAGAAACTCCTGCACACTCAGATGGATGAAGCAGTAGACCTTGTCCTGGTACAGGCCTGGCTCCTCTCTGAAGACCTGTGTGAACACTCCAGAGTACACTGAGGCCGCTGCAGCGTCCAGCCCACACTCGCTCAGGTCACTCTCGTAGAAGATCAGGTTTCCTTTCTGCAGCTGCTCAAAGGCCAGTTTTCCCAGAGATCGCACCATCTCCCTGATCTCTGGAGTCCAGTGAAGGTCCTCCCCTGATCTCTGGTGATACTTGATGTTCTGGACTTTGGCCTGCACCACCAGGAAGAGGACGTACATCTGTGTGAGAGTCCGGGGCAGCTCTGGTCTCTCCGTTTGTTCCAGAAGCTTCTGTAGAACTGTGGAGAGGATCCAGCAGAAGATCGGGATGCTGCACATGATGTGGAGGCTGCGGATGCTCTTGATGTGGGAGATGACGGCTGTGGCCTGGTCTGTGAACCTCTTCCTGAAGTACTGCTCCTTCTGCGGGTCAGTGAACCCTCGCACCTCTGTCACCATGGAGACGCACTCAGCAGGGATCTGATTGGCCGCGGCGGGGCGCGTGGTTATCCAGAGGCGAGCGGAGGGAAGCAGCCTTCCCCTGATGAGGTTCACCAGCAGCACGTGCACTGAGGTGGACTCTGTGGGGTCGGTCAGGACCCGGGTTCGGCTGAAGTCCAGAGGAAGTCTGCACTCGTCCAGACCGTCAAAGATGAAGAGCACCTGGAGCTGTTGGAGGCTGCAGAGATCTTTGGATGGACTGAAGAAGTGGTGCAGCAGCTCCACCAGGCTGAACTGTGTGTCTCTGAGCACATTGAGCTCTCTGAAAGTGAACGGGAACAGCAGCTGGAGGTCCTGGTGGGCCCTGCCTTCAGCCCAGTCCAGACTGAACTTCTGAGTCAGCACCGTTTTCCCCACGCCGGCCACGCCCTTCGTCAGCACCGCTCTGATTGGCTCTGGTGAGTGTGGGCGGGGTTTAAAGAGGTCTTCACATGTGATGGTGGTCTCTGGAGCGGCCGGTCTTCTGGACACGGTCTCCATGTGTCTGACCTCATGTTCCTGGTTGACCTCTGAGGCCCCGCCCTCTGTGATGTAGAGCTCTGTGTAGATCTGGGTCAGGGGGGCGGAGTCTCCTGCTTTAGCCACGCCCTCAAACACACGGCTGAACCTCTGCTGCAGATCAGACTTCAGTTTCCCTCTGCACACTCCAACATCACCACCTGAATAAAAACACAAACAACTGTGGACTGGAGCTCCCTCTGAAAACTTCATCTTCACTTTATCTTCTTCTCAACTTAAAGTTCATATAGAAAATCAGCCACTTTTAATTGTAAAGTGAAAGATTCAGAATGTGACTTTTCTGGTGCAGCGTCTGCAACCTGCTTGTTTCTTTGCTTGTTGGAGATGTAATTTTACCTGAAATGTTCCACAGTGTGTCTTTACACTACATGGAGACAAGCACATGACACCAACAGACCAAGTTACAGGTCACGTCTGTGGAGAGGTGACCTTGCTCACATAAAGAACGCATGTTTTTCAAAGAGCAATAAAAACACAGATCATTGAATAAATGCTAGAATGTTCTATTAAATACTGTGGAACATTCAAGGCAAAGCAAGAACATCTCCATGGAGATAAGAAGGTGATCAACACTCTACCAGAAAAGTGCCATAGTGAATCTTTAAGTGAAACAGAGAATATCCAGCAGCACCTCCTCATGTACCGGGTCATAGTACTGTACAGTGAACCTTCGCTCTATCGCGGTTCAGTGTTCGCGGCCTCGCTGTTTCGCTGATTTTTTCCCCCCAATTTTTTTTTTTTTCTTTATTTTTATTTTATAGTGTAACATTTTTTAATAGTGTAACAATGTGTTCTGCGTCCTGATTGGCTAAGAGACTAGACCAGGACTAAACGTGGACTAAACCAGGTCTAGACTAGAACTAAACCAGGTCTAGACCAGGTCTAAACCTGGACTGGCCCTGGACTAAACCAGGACTGGACCAGGTCTAGACCTGGACTAAACTGGGACTAGACCAGGTCTGAACCAGGATTAAATCACTCCGTGCGGCTTTTGCGTTCGTTTGTGCGTGTTCGGTTTGTGGCTCGGGCTGAGAGCACGCGGTCCGGGCGCCGCAGTTGTATCTCGTGCTCGCAGCCCCGGTGTACATGCGGACTCGCGCTGCATTTTCTCATATTTGTCTCTCGTTTAAACACTCAAACTTTCATAGATTTTCAACAAAATGTATTAATAGTGACGCGTGGGGGGAGACACGGCTCCGGAAGCCCCGCCGGACGCGCGAGCAGCACTGCCACGTCCCGGGACGAGACGCGCACCAACACCTGCTGTTCTGTCACGGATTTGTTCACGATGAGGGGTTTATCGTGGACAAATCCGTGACAGAGCAGCACGTGCCGCGCACTTCTCCAAGGGGTTGGTGCACGTCTCGTCCCGGGACGTGGCAGTGCTCCTCACGCATCCGGCGGGGCTTCCGGAGCCGTTTCTCCCCCCACGCTTCATTATTAATACATTTTGTTGAAAATCTATGAAAGTTTGAGTATTTAAACTAGAGACAAATGTGAGAAAATGTTAATTCCAGTCTGAGAAAAGTGTATAATGTGTGTGGTGAGGCGTTTACAGCCTTAAAACATGTAGAATAATTGTAAAATATAAAGTTGTCCTACTTCATGGATTTCTCTTATTGTGGGTTATTTCTGGAACCTAACCCCCGCCATAAACGAGGGATTACTGTAGTACTGTAGTACTTTAATACTGCAGTACTGTAGTACTGTAGTACTGTAGTACTTTAATACTGCAGTACTGTATTACTGTAGTACTGTAGTACTGTAGTACTGCAGTTCTGTAGTACTGTAGTACTTTCTGTGAGTCTTTTGTTACTGTGAAGTCAAGTCTGGTGTGGTCTGTTCCTCAGATGGACAGTAACAGAGTTCTTACTGTTCTGCAGGCGCTGGGCCAGCTGCTCCTGGTCCATCCTCCTCAGGAAGTCCAGGGAGATGTTCAGAACCTCTCTGCTGCTCTGCTCCTCCTCCTCACTCTCGGAGCATTCTGGGTAATCTGAGGCCAGGCGCCTGTAGATCTTCTGCAGTTCCTCTTTGACAAAAGTCACGACGCGCTCCTCATGACGCTGGAACAGAACAATAAGAGAAGAGTTTTAGTCAAAGAGAGTACCTGAGGAGCACCCACAGAACCCCACACATGCTGCGCTCGTGGGGTACTCACCCTGAATATGGCGTCCAGCTGCTCCTTTGGGCCTGGCTCCCTGTCAAACAATAAAGTCATCATTGATGGAATAATTATATATTATTAACTTTTGTGATTCTTTAATCTTTAGAAATGAAGTTTCAAATGTGTGCGTGACTTGTGATCATATGTTTTGAGTTGCAGAAAGGCCAGATATCTGAGGGGAGACGTAAGCAGACAGCTCGGCTCCTCCAGTATCTAAGTTTCAGGGACATTGTCCCTGTGAAAGATGTCATATCTGGGAATTATCTTATAAGTGTGTGTTGGGTGTGTTGGGTGTTATGATTATGTTTTGGTTTTAATGATTATGTTTTGTTGGCTGTCCTGCCACATGTTCCCCCACCCCTTATGGGCAGGACAGACCACGTGTAAACTAGGGATGTGAAAAACTGAATAAATAGCAAGCTGGGGGCACAGAGAACCAGGACGCTCAGAGCAAATATGGGCCGAGAGCAATGTTGTAACCTGGTCGTATTTCTCTGACTGTTCTCCACTTGCAAGTGAAAAAGATCTAATCTCTTGTCTTCCTTTCCTGTGTACAGAATATGTTGGGTTTTTACCAGCACCCATCAATCATCATCATTTATTTATTCCAGACTCATGGTCCATAAAAGAACACAATAAGACAGGAGACAAGAGTAAAACAGGGTGATAAAAGACAGCTCAGTGTTTCCATAAAGAGCAGTGGTACTGCACAGCACTAAACCTGGGACTCACCAGCATCAACACCACACAGTTCAGAGAGTCATTTAGGCCACACATGGATTTATACATCAGGTTTGTCATGAGAGCCTGAAAAGTGTTCACACGAGCCTGACAGAACAGGAGACTGGCACTACTGGCCCTGGGCTTTTTCAGCAGCATTCTGAGGACATCATTAGAAGATACTTTGAGCTTTTGCAGTGTGGCCTTCTTATATTTGCCCCACAGTGGGGCTGTATACAAGGGTGTACAGGAGGTTCACACACAGAGACAGTGCTGTTGGGAACATTTTCACAAAGCTACTTCAAGTAGAAAAGATTGATACGAGAAGCTAAAGCTTTAGGACGGGACGCAGGGAACATGGACGGAAACGAGGGAGCGTTTCCCTTTGCTCACACATGGGACTCACTTCTCCAAAGACCACTGCGCGATGGCAGGCATGGTCAGTCTGATAGATCTGCCAGATCTGTCAAACTAACCACGCCTGGGGAGACGCGCCACAGCAGTCAGCTGACACCTCTGAAGAACACACCTCTGAAGAACACACCTCTGAAGAACACACCTCTGAAGAACACACCTCTGAAGAACACACCTCTGAAGAACACACCTCTGAAGAACACACCTCTGAAGAACACACCTCTGAAGAACACACCTCTGAAGAACACACCTCTGAAGAACACACCTCTGAAGAAGAACACCTCTGAAGAACACACCTCTGAAGAAGACACAAGTCCTACCGCCCAAGTGCCAAGTGGAAATAAGCAATAGCAATAGTCATATACTGTATCTCACACTGAGATTAAAACACAGGGTCACTGTTTGCACTGATGAAGGGTGAGCAGCAGGTGGTGGTGTCCTGAGAACATGAGAACTCTTACCTCTGCTCTTCAGGAGGATCTTCTCTAAACTCTGGAGGAGGGTTTTTGGAGCGGTCACTTTTCAGAGACAGAGAGCTGGGAGCAGGTTCAGGTCTGGGTTTAGACCCGGGTCCAGGTCCAGGTGGGTCCATGTTGTCGGTGCTGGAATCAGAAGAAGAGTTTGAACAGAACATACAGAGATGTCTCTGATGGTCAGGAGGCCTCTACCAAAACTCCTCACTAGTGCTGTGGGACGTGTGAGTAGAACTGAGCTTTAGTCACCAGGACAAAACCAGACTGTGCTGTTTGCTCTCCTGCTTTTAGATCAGACAATGAAACTGAGACTCACAATACAGAGAACATCCACTGGCACAGTGTGCTGGAGTTTGGATTATCAACTGGAAATGTGTTACGAATAGGGATGCAAATTATCGATTAATTCATTAATTGATAGTTGATTGACCTTATCGATCGATTAACGATTAACTGATAAGTGGAGTTTTTCACCTGAATTTTAGTGTTTCAATAGGGTCTTTAAGAATATAAGCTATAGTAACATAACACTGAGTCATAAATATATCATAGTATTATTATATTGTATATTCCTCAATTAATTATTCCTTAGTAAAAAGCAGACAAATGTATTGATGCTGAATAACAAAATACAGTGATCCCTCGCTCTGTCGCGGTTCGCAGATTTTTTTTTTAATAGTGTAACATTTTTTTATAGTGTAACATTTTGTCCTGTCCTGATCGGCTAAGAGACTAGACCAGGACTAAACGTGGACTGGACCAGGTCTGAACCAGGACTCGACCAGGTCTAGACCTGGACTAAACCAGGATTAAACCACCACGTGCCGCTGCTGGTTTCATGCGGCTGGTTTGTGGCTCGTACACCGGGGCTGCTGAGCAGTGCCGTTGGCGCCTGCGGCCGGCTGTGAGTCGAGCTTGGCGCAGCGCGGTGCGCGGTTGCCTTGTTTCATGACCGCGTGCGTGTGTCCGCGATTAGCGATTAATTACAATTAATGCATTTTGATCGACCAACGTCTTAATCGACATTTAATCGTTAATCGATTAATTGTTGACATCCCTAGTTAGGAAGCAAACCTCGTAATACATAAACGTATTTAGGTTTTATATTTGCAGATAAAAAGGCAATTGGCTTTAGTGTATTCTCAGTGCTGGTCCACAGGGGGCAGTGTAGAGCCAGTGGAGCTCATGTGTTCTGCAGTAGTTTAAACTTGTGTCTGTGTAAGTGTGACCCTCTGGAGCACATGACCAGGACAAAGCAGGACAGAAGATACAGACTGAAGAATGTGTTTGACTGAGGAGACAGTCACACAGTAACAGCCCAACTCAGTTTGTCTCTGTTTATCAGTGTGAAAAGACCTGTTCAAATGTCTCACCTCTGCTCTTCAGGAGGAACTTCTCTGAAGTTTAGAGGAATGTCTTTGGACCAGTCACTTTTCAGAGACAGAGAGCTGGGAAAATGTTCACGTCTGCGTTTACGTCTAGTTTTAGACCCAGGTCCAGGTCCAGGTGGGTCCATGTTGTCAGTGCTGGAATCAGAAGAAGAGTTTGAACAGAACATACAGAGATGTCTCCTGTTTAGAAGTTCTGTTCTCCAGACGTGGAGTTACTGTGAAATGTGTCTCTGCCCTGCACCCAGAGCTCTGGTCGGTCTGTGTCTCCCTCTGCTGGACACATCACACTTCACTGGGCGTTGAGCTGCTTTGTTTCAAATGTTCCACTTCATCAATAGAGTTTGGATTCGATCAGGATTAAACCAGGACCACATCGATCCAAACAGAACTAAACCAGGACTAAACTACTTCTAAGGAAATACTTGACAAAAAACAAATCAAAATACCAAGAAAAATGGGTCACATCAGGCCCCGATCGGAGGACTACGTTAGACTAAACTCGGACTAAACCAGAACTGACCTGCACAGCTCTGAACCAAACCAAAAGCAAAAGTCTAAATCATTCTTTCACTATTTCACTGTTAATCATGAGAAATACTCACTGCGTCTCAAACACTTCCTGTTTCACTTTTGTGACGCACGTGTCACGTGTTATTGTTTTTAGCCTGATTTAAAGTGTCTGCGCCCCTACTGGTGTTTGTCTGCTGAGCATCACAGTTTATTCAATCAATCAATAAAAATTCATCATTTTCACAAAAAAACAGAAGAACGAAACAAAAGTGTAAAGAGAAAAGTACAGAATACAGACCAGGACTAAACCAGGACTAAACCAGGACTAAACCAGGACCAAACCAGGACTAAACCTGGACTAAACCAGGACTAAACCAGGACTAAACCAGGACCAAACCAGGACTAAACCTGGACTAAACCAGGACTAAACCAGGACTAAACCTGGACTAAACCAGGACTAAACCTGGACTAAACCAGGACTGAACCAGGTCTAAACCTGGACTAAACCAGGACTAAACCAGGTCTAAACCTGGACTAAACCAGGACTAAACCAGGTCTAAACCTGGACTAAACCAGGACTAAACCAGGACTAAACCAGGTCTAAACCAGGTCTAAACCAGGACCGAACCAGGACCGAACCAGGACCAAACCTGGACTAAACCAGGATTAAACCAGGACTAAACCAGGACTAAACCAGGACTAAACCAGGACTAAACCAGGACCGAACCAGGACTAAACCAGGACTAAACCAGGACCGAACCAGGACTAAACCAGGACTAAACCAGGACCAAACCAGGACCAAACCAGGACCAAACCAGGGCTAAACCAGGACTAAACCAGGATTAAACCAGGACTAAACCAGGTCTAAACCAGGACCAAACCAGGACTAAACCAAGACTAAACCAGGATTAAACCAGGACTAAACCAGGACTAAACCAGGACCAAACCAGGACCAAACCAGGACTAAACCAAGACTAAAGCAGGACTAAACCAGGACTAAACCAGGACTAAACCAGGACTAAACCAGGACTAAACCAGGACTAAACCAGGACTAAACAAAAACTAAACCAGAACTAAACCAGGACTAAACTATTTCAAAGCAAATACTTCACCTTCAATGAACCAAAACCAACATGTTTAAAAGAGCTCCACCACAGGCCCTGGACTTGGACTTTTATTTGTGTACATTTTCTGCCTTGTAACTGTACTTTAACTTGAGTCTTTCTGCAGGACACATCAAAACGGAACTAAACTAGGACTAAACTACTTCTAAGGAAATACTTGACAAAAAACAAATCAAAACACCAAGAAAAATGGGTCACATCAGGCCCCGATCGGAGGACTACGTTAGACTAAACTCGGATTAAACCAGAACTGACCTGCACAGCTCTGAACCAAATCAAAAGCAAAAGTCTAAATCATTCTTTCATTATTTCACTGTTAATCATGAGAAATACTCACTGCGTCTCAAACACTTCCTGTTTCACTTTTGTGACGCACGTGTCACGTGTTATTGTTTTTAGCCTGATTTAAAGTGTCTGCGCCCCCTACTGGTGTTTGTCTGCAGAGCATCACAGTTTATTCAATCAATCAATAAAAATTCATCATTTTCACAAAAAAACAGAAGAACGAGACAAAAGTGTAAAGAGAAAAGTACAGAATACAGACCAGGACTAAACCAGGACTAAACCAGGTCTAAACCAGGTCTAAACCAGGACCGAACCAGGACCGAACCAGGACCAAACCTGGACTAAACCAGGACTAAACCAGGACTAAACCAGGACCAAACCAGGACCAAACCAGGACTAAGCCAGGACTAAACCAGGACTGAACCAGGACTAAACCAGGACCAAACCAGGACTAAGCCAGGACTAAACCAGGACTAAACCAGGACTAAACCAGGACTAAACCAGGACTAAACCAGGACTAAACCAGGACTAAACCAGGACTAAACCAGGACTAAACCAGGACTAAACCGGGGAATTCCCATGGTGTCCCGTCCCCACTCCCTGGTGTAAATGGCCAGGAGGTCATCAATCCGGCGCTCCGTCTCCACCGTCTCCGTCTCTCTGTTTCTATTCCGTCTTTATAGCTGCCTGACTGGAGAAAGTTCAGGACCTGCCACCTGGCCCAGTGCCAGCCGGATTATGGAAGCGGTGTGCACAGAATTGTGTCTCACCTACACAGCCTCCACTTAAACTCATCGGGGGTAAGGACTAGAGGTAAGATCTTAAGCCCGACCCGACCCGACCCGAAATTCGGGTCGAGCCTAAAATGTCAATCATTGCTTCGGGTCGGGTCGGGCCGGGCTTCTCTCTCGCTGACTTTTTAAAAATAAATATATGTTTATAAAAATGTATACTAAAACGATGTGTGGACACTAAACTAAGGAATACTTGTTTTAAATTAAATAATTTGGATAAAACAGAGAAGGCGCTGTAATGTAATTGCTATTTAACTACTAAACAGGAGCCGCAGAGCCAGAGCTCTGCGCACATGAACGCCGCCCTCTTAATAATCTTCCCCTCCGCTCCGCCCTCTTAATAATCTTCCCCTCCGCTCCGCCCTCTTAATAATCTTCCCCTCCGCAAGTCCACATCTATTTTGACCTGGTATCCCCAATATGGAGGAGCAAGAAGTGAAGGATAAACTAAAGACAGGAGAACTGAAAAGACAAACACGACTCCTGTCTCTGTCTATTATCCACCCGTCATTGTTCTTCTTTGTCTCTCCGCTTCTCTCTCTTAAAGTGCCGCGCTAGATTCTTAAGGACGTACTGCTGCTGTGGTTTATGGCCCAATTTTCAACCCGTCAAAATGACAGACGGCCTTACATTTCAACTCTTTAAAAAATCCGTCAATGGTGGAAAATTGTGGGTTAATGTGCCTCTGCAGAAACAAATAGAAAAGATGTCAATGTTTATACAGTCTTGTTTAACTTAGATTTCGTTACAAAAGAATCACCCCTCCTCCTCCCGAGTCCTCACAAATAAAATATGACATTTCGGGTTTGCTTCGGGCTCGGGCCTGCAAATCAAGTTAATTGGTCGGGTTCGGGCCGGGTCGGGCTTTAATACCCGCGGGCCGGGTCGGGTCGGGCTGGATTTTTTAGGCCCGATCTTACCTCTAGTAAGGAGGGGCAGGTGGGATTACATTCTGATGTACGACCACCATATCCGCAACCTTGTGCTGGGCAGTCAGAGGTTGATGGCTCGGGCGCCCATCCAGCTGCCTGAAATCAACCAGAGGACGCTCTGGCAGTGGTAGGTTTGTTGTTGGTACATACAGCTAGAGTTAGTTTCAACTACATCACCACTGTTGGATACAGAACTCACTAAACTCTGTCTTTGAATTATGTTTTGTGTTTTTTAGGTACACAGCAACCAGTGGAGCTCATGTGTTCTGCAGTAGTTTAAACTTGTGTCTGTGTAAGTGTGACCCTCTGGAGCACATGACCAGGACAAAGCAGGACAGAAGATACAGACTGAAGAATGTGTTTGACTGAGGAGACAGTCACACAGTAACAGCCCAACTCAGTTTGTCTCTGTTTATCAGTGTGAAAAGACCTGTTCAAATGTCTCACCTCTGCTCTTCAGGAGGAACTTCTCTGAAGTCTGGAGGAATGTCTTTGGACCAGTCACTTTTCAGAGACAGAGAGCTGGGAGAATGTTCACGTCTGCGTTTACGTCTAGTTTTAGACCCGGGTCCAGGTCCAGGTGGGTCCATGTTGTCGGTGCTGGAATCAGAAGAAGAGTTTGAACAGAACATACAGAGATGTCTCCTGTTTAGAAGTTCTGTTCTCCAGACGTGGAGTTACTGTGAAATGTGTCTCTGCCCTGCACCCAGAGCTCTGGTCGGTCTGTGTCTCCCTCTGCTGGACACATCACACTTCACTGGGTGTTGAGCTGCTTTGTTTCAAATGTTCCACTTCATCAATAGAGTTTGGATTCGATCAGGATTAAACCAGGACCACATCGATCCAAACAGAACTAAACCAGGACTAAACTATTTCAAAGCAAATACTTCACCTTCAATGAACCAAAACCAACATGTTTAAAAGAGCTCCACCACAGGCCCTGGACTTGGACTTTTATTTGTGTACATTTTTTGCCTTGTAACTGTACTTTAACTTGAGTCTTTCTGCAGGACACATCAAAACGGAACTAAACTAGGACTAAACTACTTCTAAGGAAATACTTGACAAAAAACTAATCAAAACACCAAGAAAAATGGGTCACATCAGGCCCCGATCGGAGGACTACGTTAGACTAAACTCGGACTAAACCAGAACTGACCTGCACAGCTCTGAACCAAACCAAAAGCAAAAGTCTAAATCATTCTTTCATTATTTGACTTAATCATGAGAAATACTTAGTCTAACAGCGACACTGTTTCATTATTTCACTGTTAATCATGAGAAATACTCACTGCGTCACAGTTTCAAACAGCCTCAGCAGCGTCTCTCAAACACTTCCCCTCTCACTTCCTGTCAAGTCAAAAAAGCCCAGCCCCTTTGCTCATCATCTTCTCCTCTCTTCCTCTTAATATTTATTGCTAGTCTGGCCAGTAGATGGCGCCAAAAAACACAGGTAAGCCGGTAGTGTCTGCTGCAGCCATTTAATTAGGACCAGGTGCGCAGGCACAAAAACCAAACTAGGAGACACTACCGGTGAGTAAATTTACCTGTAAAATTTGTTTTTCAGTATGATTAATTCATTCAAATGAACATTTTGGTTAATTTAAATATAATTAAAAGCATAGTTAAATTGTAAATGCAATTGACTGATTTAATTTGGGAAATGTCCAAATTTGGGTTGACAGTGGATTGATTGATACATCAAATTACTATTTTCTGACTTAAGTTGTGCAACCATGTTAAAGGAGCAGAAATTTAAAAAGTGTCCATCATTTAGCAATTAATAGCTATTTGGTAATTCATTGAAATATTATATAAAAATATTAAATTTGGATCATATCTAGTCATTTTAAATTATAGAAAAAGTTACATTGAAG
This sequence comes from Paratrypauchen microcephalus, assembly GCA_036785185.1. Taxonomy (NCBI): domain Eukaryota; kingdom Metazoa; phylum Chordata; class Actinopteri; order Gobiiformes; family Gobiidae; genus Paratrypauchen; species Paratrypauchen microcephalus. The sequence continues at coordinate 2,313,797 of JAVJIX010000115.1, read as the reverse complement.
AGTAAAATATTGACTATTAAAATGTAATTTAAAATTGGCCTAAGTTAATATGTAAAATGCATATGAATAAATATTATAATTAAAATAGATTAATAGTAAAATAATAATAATAAGATAGATTAATCCTACTAAGATGGAAAGGTAATTTCATTATATTTGTTTACTTTAAAGGTTTTTGACCTGCTACAGCTACCTGCTACTGCTACTACTGCTACTACAGCTGCTACTGGTGCTGCTACAGCAGTGCTTCTCAAATAGTGGGGCGGGCCCCCCTGGGGGGGCGTGGCGTGATGCCAGGGGGGGCGCGTATGACCCTGGGAAACATGTTTTTTTGCTGTACTGTACTAGAACTAAGTGTAATTGCGCATCAACAACAGTAGTTGGCAGTGGCGTTCTCACATGCGATTTACGCACAGTCTCACCATTAACAGAACATCCTCTGTCACAGAAAAAACACGTATATTCCACTGAGTCGTGTCCTTTAGTCCGACAGAAGCTGACGCATCAGTGGCACAAGGAGAGAGCGTTTTTTTTCAGTGCTTTTAGCTTATGCAAATGAGGTGGTTTTAAGTTTCATTTCTGTAAAACGTAAACAAATGTGCGCAAAGCTGCATTAAAAACACATTAATATTTGAGTCCTCAGTGCAGTCTTTGTTGTAAGTTTCTTTCTTTTTTGTTTTGTTTATAATGTTAATAAAAGGATACAATGGTGTTCTCATAACAATTTTCTAGACAAATAATACTATTTATAGTCGCGCGCAGGAAGTGGGGCGTGAAATATTTTCTTCTTCCTAGGGGGGGCGTCACAGAAAATAATTGAGAAGCACTGTGCTACAGCTACCTACTACTGCAGCTACTACTACTGCTACAGCTACTACTACTGCTGCTGCTACTACTACTACTACTACAATTACTACAACCGCTAAAGATCATCAAAATCAATAAAAGTCTTAAAGCTGAGTTGAGCCTTGTGTCTGTTTCCGGGGTTTTTCAAGTGAACCTGCATTCCTAAGGAAAAGACTTGACACTTCCCTCTTGTGACGTCACCAGAGCAGTTATTGTTTTTAGCCTGATTTAAAGTGTCTGCGCCCCCTACTGGTGTTTGTCTGCAGAGCATCACAGTTTATTCAATCAATCAATAAAAATTCATCATTTTCATAAAAACAGAAGAACGAGACAAAAGTGTAAAGAGAAAAGTACAGAATACAGACCAGGACTAAACCAGGACTAAACCAGGACTACACCAGGACTAAGCCAGGACTAAGCCAGGACTAAGCCAGGACTAAGCCAGGACTAAGCCAGGACCAAACCTGGACCAAACCTGGACCAAACCTGGACTAAACCAGGTCTAAGCCAGGACCAAACCAGGACTAAGCCAGGACTAAGCCAGGACTAAGCCAGGACTAAGCCAGGACAAAACCTGGACCAAACCTGGACCAAACCTGGACTAAACCTGGACTAAACCAGGACTAAACCAGGACTAAACCAGGACTAAACCAGGACTAAACTATTTCAAAGCAAATACTTCACCTTCAATGAACCAAAACCAACATGTTTAAAAGAGCTCCACCACAGGCCCTGGACTTGGACTTTTATTTGTGTACATTTTTTGCCTTGTAACTGTACTTTAACTTGAGTCTTTCTGCAGGACACATCAAAACGGAACTAAACCAGGACTAAACTACTTCTAAGGAAATACTTGACAAAAAACAAATCAAAATACCAAGAAAAATGGGTCACATCAGGCCCCGATCGGAGGACTACGTTAGACTAAACTCGGACTAAACCAGAACTGACCTGCACAGCTCTGAACCAAACCAAAAGCAAAAGTCTAAATCATTCTTTCATTATTTGACAGTTAATCATGAGAAATACTCACTGCGTCACAGTTTCAAACAGCCTCAGCAGCGTCTCTAAACTCTTTCACTTTCACCCCCCTTCCCCACACACACACACACACACACACACACACACACACACACACACACACACACACACACAGAGACAGTGACACTAGACTCCAGCAGAGGGCGCCACTCTCCAGGGTCTGAAGCAGCAGGTTTGTTTTTTCATTTCTTCATTTGGAGCAGGTCAACACAAGGAAATAAACACATGAAACCAATATACAATCAATTACATTTGTTTTTTTACTCGAAAAGGAGCGGGAAGAAGAAAACTTATTGAATCCCACCCCTGTCTTCCAACACTTAAATGATTGATTTAGCTTCCTTCCAGTTGGAAAACACAAAAACAAAACAAAACAAAGGCAAATTCCACTTTTGTACAAAAAAACTAAAAACTTTTGATCAGGGACAATAAACGACACATATGTTTTTTTCTATCAGGAACATTTAAAGACCACAACAAGTAAACACACAACTACAGTAACACACATAACACAACAGCAGATCCCAAAGCACAAAACTGATACAGAAAAGTGCGTTTTGACGAGTCGTTCAAACTCGTCTCTGTATTCAGACCAGACCACGTCTTTATACAAGAACTTAAAGGGATATGCCACCCCCAGGTCAAACTTGGGCATCTCCCCACAGTCCAGAGACTAAAATAAGTGGTGGAAAGCGTTTTTCTGGTGACGCAGCCATTGTCTAGGTCTGTCGCCACTGACCGCCACAGTATCTGCAGCTCCTCCACGTTAGACTGGAGTCTAACGGTGCCAGAGAAAGATTTCGGCCAAAAGGAATTAATTTGCTCGATGCTTTTCCTAATTACTTTCTGTGTAGTGCGCATTCATATCGAGTGCAAATAAATGTGCAAATCAACACGGAGAGCTTGACTTGGTCATTTTGGGTGGGAACTATTTTCCAGTGCGGAAAAACACAGACGAAGCACACACCACGCTGCGTAACAGGGGAACTCCCTTCCTGGTGCGTAACAGGGATTCTCCTGTCAGCGTGGTCAAGGACGACACCTCTCACCCTCTGCACCGGACTGTAGAGGAGCTGAGCAGCTCCTTCAGCAGCCGACTGAGGCACTCCCAGTGCAAGAAGGAGCGCTACCACAGATCCTTCATCCCCACCACCATCAGACTGTATAATTCTAACATATAGGCCAGACGTGCAATATCCTCCTTTTCATGTTGATGCTTGTTGTTACTATTATCATTATTACTATTTTCCATTATTATTATTACGTATTACTATTTGTACTATTTATTACTTACTTTATCCCCTCCCTGCCTGCATGCACTTTTTCCCTCTTGTCCAATTGTCCTGGAGCTACTGTGGCGAGTAAATTTCTCCTGTGTGAGATCAATAAAGGCTTATCTTATCTCATCTAACAGGATGGGTTAAATGCAGAACTGGAATTTCCCCACTGTGGGACTAATAAAGGCATAGCTTTGCTATAATCTGGCATATTTACACTGCTGCTGCAGATGTTCATTAATATGCACTGTCCCTATTAAATAAAGAATAAGTAAATACATAAAATGTATTTATTTATTGGTTTATTTGACAGGGACAGTGTACATTAATGTATTATTTATTTATTTATTTATTTATTTATTTATTTATTTATTCACCTATGTCACTTCCAGGGCTCCGTAGTTTCGCTGATCCTAAACATTTCATTGTTGACCTTGTGTTGATTCTGCATATGACAAATATAAACAATCTTGAATCTTGCATCAGGAGGAGGAGTTTGCTGGGTCGCTCAGCTCGGTCACAGGAGGAGGAGTTTGGCTCAGCTCGGTCACAGGAGGAGCAGAAGTTTAAAAAAAAAAAAAAATCAACACGGAACCTTCCGCCTTTCCGCCGCTGCAGCTTCAGGAAATACTCCGCGAAAATGGTGAGTTTATGCGCAGATTTCAGGCTCTGACACGGGCTGGGTTTGGCGATAGTTTCTGTAGGAAATGGTGTGAAAGTTTGAGGCGTAATCGCGGAAAAGTTTGTCTGTTGAAATTGTCTGTTGTTAGCTCGTTAGCGTAGCCGCGCTGTGTTAGCGTTAGCAAGAGCCGGCTTCCGGTGTGCCTTTCAAAATAAAAGTATTTAACGTTTCAGAAAATTTTCTATTTTGGATCGATAATATTGAATAAAATCACAGCCGAACTTCATTTTAAACACGAAAGTAGAAAAAAAATCTATTCAGTGCTGTACTGTAAATATTTGACTGTAAATGAAAGGTACCTGTAATTTGTATTAGGTAATTAAAAGGTAACTCATTTGTATTATTATTTTGTATTAAGTGCATTTCAGAAAACGACCTTTGACGATACAGTGTTTCATAAAACTTGATGAAGCAGAGTTAAATTAAATATTAAACATCTTTCAGTGCAGAGTGGACACTTTTGTCATTTCCGCGAAGAGACTGACCTAAAACATAAAACTGCCTGTCGTGTCTCGTTCTAATAACCTGCAATGTCCGTCTGGATTAATTACTTATTTCCTAATTAAATTTGGGTGACCAGATTTTCAAAATTAAAACCTGGGGCACACCCGTGTAACGTGTAAATGTGTAACGTCGTCCATTCTCGACTCACGTGTGGGTCAGCTTCTAAAAAATACAGAATACAGAAGCACTAAACAAATGCAATTTATGCTCCTATGATTTAGTCCTAGTTTAAACTGGATTTGGACCTAGTTTAGACCTGAAATAGACCTGATTTAGTCCCGGTTTAGTCCTAGTTTAGACCTGGTTTAGTCCTAGTTTAGACCTGGTTTAGACCTGATTTAGTCCTGGTTTAGTCCTAGTTTAGACCTGGTTTAGACCTGATATAGTCCTGGTTTAGTCCTAGTTTAGACCTGAAATAGATCTTATATAGTCCTGGCTTAGTTTTAGATTAGTCCTATCTTAGACCTGGTTTAAACCTGAAATAGACCTGATCTGGTCCTGGTTTAGTTCTAGTTTAGACCTGAAATAGACCTGATATAGTCCTGGTTTAGTCCTAGTTTAGACCTGGTTTAGACCTGATATAGTCCTGGTTTAGTCCTAGTTTATTCCTATCTTAGACCTGGTTTAGACCTGAAATAGACCTGATACAGTCCTTGCTTAGTCCTAGTTTAGTCCTGGTTTAGACCTGAAATAGACCTGATATAGTCCTGGTTTAGTCCTAGTTTAGACCTGATATAGTCCTAGTTTGGTTCTAGTTTAGACCTGGTTTAGACCTGACATAGTCCTGGTTTAGTCCTAGTTTAGTCCTAGTTTAGACCTGAAATGGACCTGATATAGTCCTGGCTTAGTCCTGGTTTAGACCTGAAATAGACCTGATATAGTCCTTGCTTAGTCCTAGTTTAATCCTGGTTTAGATCTGAAATAGACCTGATGTAATCCTGGTTTAGTCCTAGTTTAGTCCTATCTTAGACCTGGTTTAGACCTGACATAGTCCTGGTTTAGTCCTAGTTTAGTCCTATCTTAGACCTGGTTTAGACCTGACATAGTCCTGGTTTAGTCCTAGTTTAGACCTGAAATTGACCTGATATAGTCCTGGTTTAGTCCTAGTTTAGACCTCGTTTAGACCTAAAATAGACCTGATATAGTCCTGGTTTAGTCCTAGTTTAGTTCTAGTTTAGACCTGATATAGTCCTGGTTTAGTCCTACAGTAGTTTAGACCTAGTTTAGACCTGGTTTAGACCTGACATAGTCCTGGTTTAGTCCTAGTTTAGTCCCATCTTAGACCTGGTTTAGACCTGATATAGTCCTAGTTTAGACCTGATATAGTCCTAGTTTAGTCCTAGTTTAGACCTGAAATGGACCTGATATAGTCCTAGTTTAGTCCTAGTTTAGACCTAGTTTAGAGCTGAAATAGTCCTGGTTTAGTCCTGGTTTTGATCAAATTGGTCCAAAATTGGGACATTTCTCGTCTAAAACTTGGACAAATCACTGTTTTGAATCAATCTGGTGGGACAGGGGACACGGGGCTCAAACCGGGGACTGTCCCGGGTGAAGAGGGACGTCTGGTCAGCCTGATTTAAATCCAGTTGAATAATAATAACACCTCTGAAGTTCAGTGATTTAGAAAACAGCCACATTTGCACTGAAGCAGCTTTTATTTTGACTCTTCTCCTCTTCAGTGTTTGCTCATGCTCGTGCTCTTGACGCTGCTCTTTCCTGATGAACCTCGCGTCTTTCTGTCCTGGTATTTTCTGCGTGTCTTGACAGTGTCTTCTGCGTGCATATTTACATAGAGTACACTTATTTTTGACGCACTTTTCATTTTGGACATTTCTGGACTCGCTGAAGCCGTTTCCTGTGCGTGTCACGCTTTACGCACGCTGCAAAAACCAAACTTGCCTTATCCGGCGTCGCCTTTTGCTGTTATTTACCCGTGCTTCCTGTTTTGTTTTTTTTTGTTTGTTTTTTTTCGTGTCTTTCAAGCTTGGCAGATCTTAATCTTGATTTCTTTGAGCGCATTGCGAAGATGCCTCCCTCAAACCATCTGCTGCGTCCACAATAAAACACATTTTGGGTTTTCTCCAAATGTGCACGATTCAGAACAATGAAATCCTACTGAAGGCTGCACATTGTTGTGGTCATGTCCAATCTAAGATTATTATAGTTGAACGAAAACAAACTAAAAAATGAAAACTAAAATTGAAAAAACATTTTCGTTAATTGAAATAAATAAAAACGACAATTAAAAGAAAACAATTATAACTGACACTGTATTGTGTGTTTACAAAACAAAAACTAACTGAAATTCTAGATAAACTAAACCAGGGACTGAACCAGGTCTAAACCAGGACTAAACCAGGACTAAACCAGGACTAAACCAGGAACTGCACCAGGGACTGCACCAGGACTAAACCAGGGATTCAACCAGGGACTAAACCAGGACTAAACCAGGACTAAACCAGGAACTGAACCAGGACCTGAACCAGGACCTAAACCAGGACCTAAACCAGGAACTGAACCAGGACTAAACCAGGAACTAAACCAGGAATTAAACCAGGAACTGAACCAGGGACTAAACCAGGGACTAAACCAGGACTAAACCAGGACTAAACCAGGGACTAAACCAGGGACTAAACCAGGGACTAAACCAGGGACTAAACCAGGACTAAACAGCAACTAGACTTTATTTTGTAAGATCTGTTTGAATACAGTCCAGTAATCGCTTATTAACTACTAAAACAAAGCAGGATAATGTCAATAAACCAAATTTTAAATCTACGGCGTCATTAAAAGGCCTGAGCTGCGACTAATTAACAGAATGAACTAATAAAACCGCAAGCGGCATCGAAGGGGCCACGCTTCGCTCCCGACCGGGACGGGGCTCCTTCGGGACGGGGCTCCTTCGGGACGGGGCTCCCTCGGGACGGGGCTCCTTCGGGACGGCGCTCCTTCGGGACGGCGCTCCTTCGGGACGGGGCTCCCTCGGGACGGGGCTCCCTCGGGACGGCGATCCTTCGGGACGGCGATCCTTCGGGACGGCGATCCTTCGGGACGGCGATCCTTCGGGACGGGGCTCCTTCGGGACGGGGCTCCCTCGGGACGGCGCTCCTTCGGGACGGGGCTCCTTCGGGACGGCGATCCTTCGGGACGGGGCTCCTTCGGGACGGGGCTCCCTCGGGACGGCGCTCCTTCGGGACGGCGCTCCTTCGGGACGGCGCTCCTTCGGGACGGGGCTCCCTCGGGACGGGGCTCCCTCGGGACGGCGATCCTTCGGGACGGCGATCCTTCGGGACGGCGATCCTTCGGGACGGCGATCCTTCGGGACGGCGATCCTTCGGGACGGCGCTGGCGTGTTCTTGTCACTAAACACAAAAAGCGCTGACATGCTAACACACAATTTTGTCATTAGGATAACCAGGAAAATTACACAGTGCACCTTTAATGTATATCCTGAATATTAAAAGTTTGAAAAGGGGTGAGGATCAGCTCGAGTGAGGGGAGGATGGAGTGTGAGATCGACAGGTGGATCGGTGCGGCGTCGGCAGTGATGCGGTCGCTGTACCGGACCGTTGTGGTGAAGAGGGAGCTGAGCCCTCTCGATTTACCGTCGATCTCCGTTCCTCCCCTCACCTATGGTCATGAGCTCTGGGTAATGACCGACAGGACGAGATCGCCGATACAAGCGGCCGAAATGAGTTTCCTCCACAGAGTGTCTGGACGCTCCCTTAGAGATAGGGTGAGGAGTAGACCTGGTTCAGTTCTGATTTAGTCCCGGTTTAGACCCAGTTTAGACCTGGTTTAGACCTGGTTTAATCCCAGTTTAATCCCAGTTTAGTCCTGGTTTAGTCCCATTTTAGACCTAGTTTAGACCTGGTTTAGTCCCAGTTTAGACCTGGTTTAGACCTGGTTTAATCCCAGTTTAGACCCGGTTTAGACCCGGTTTAGACCCAGTTTAGACCTGGTTTAGTCCTCGTTCATTTCTGGTTTAGTCTCAGTTTAGACCTGGTTTAGTCCCAGTTTAGACCTGGTTTAGACCTGGTTTAGTCCTCTTTCAGTTCTGATTTAGTCCTGGTTTAGTCCCAGTTTAGACCTGGTTTAATCCCAGTTTAGACCCGGTTTAGACCCGGTCTAGACCCAGTTTAGACCTGGTTTAGACCTGGTTTAGTCCTCGTTCATTTCTGGTTTAGTCTCAGTTTAGACCTGGTTTAGTCCCAGTTTAGACCTGGTTTAGTCCCATCTTAGACCCGGTTTAGTCCCAGTTTAGACCTGGTTTAGTCCCAGTTTAGACCTGGTTTAGTCCCAGTTTAGTCCCGGTTTAGACCTGGTTTAGTCCTCGTTCATTTCTGGTTTAGTCTCAGTTTAGACCTGGTTTAGTCCCAGTTTAGACCTGGTTTAGACCTGGTTTAGTCCTCGTTCATTTCTGGTTTAGTCTCAGTTTAGACCTGGTTTAGTCCCAGTTTAGTCCCAGTTTAGACCTGGTTTAGTCCCAGTTTAGTCCCAGTTTAGACCTGGTTTAGTCCCAGTTTAGTCCCAGTTTAGACCTGGTTTAGTCCCAGTTTAGACCTGGTTTAGTCCCAGTTTAGTCCCAGTTTAGACCCGGTTTAGTCCCAGTTTAGTCCCAGTTTAGACCCGGTTTAGTCCCAGTTTAGACCTGGTTTAGTCCCAGTTTAGTCCCAGTTTAGACCCGGTTTAGTCCCAGTTTAGTCCCAGTTTAGACCTGGTTTAGTCCCAGTTTAGACCTGGTCTGGCTCGGGCGTCTGTTCCGGACTCCTCCCTCAGGAGGTGTTCATGTCCCACCGGGAGGAGGCCCCGGGGAAGACCCAGGACACACTGGAGGGACTATGTCTCCCGGCTGGCCTGGGAACGTCTTGGGGTCCCACGGAGGAGCTGGAGGAAGTGTCCGGGGTGAAGGAAGTCTGGGAGTCCCTGTTTAGACTGTTGCCCTGCAGAAAATGGATGGATGGGTGAAAAGTGACAGTTTTATGTTGTTGATGAATAATACACTTCAGTTTAAATGTTGTAAAAGTTTTTCGTTCTCTGTGGAGTTTCTGAAGTGTAAATGTTTGTGGATGTGAATCGTCATTTATTTTTAACGCATAATTGCAGGAACAGACGTGTTCTCAATAGTTAATGTGTTTGGGTCAGAGTGAATGTTTAAAGCGTTCCTGCTGACGTGGTTTGCTCTAATGTTCTTTAACATGTTTCCGTGTTCCGCTTCGATAAAACGCACGTTAATAATAAATGATGAAGCTGCTGGAAATGGGATAAACATGAGGAGTATTCTTTAAAGCTGCACTGTGGAACTCTTTGTCACCTGCTTGTTACTATGAATACATGACTGCTCTGCCTGGAATGTTCCACAGTGTGACTTTAAACGGCTCTACTTTACATTTATTCAATCACAGGTGGATTTAGAGCTCGGAAATACAGAGAAAAACAGACTTCGCATAAACAGAAAACACTCTGTTCCACCTCGTGATGTCATGTGGTGATATGGGAAGTGCTCCACTGTGTTTTTAAACTGCACACACTTTCACTAGAATAATTGAACGATTCCAGGTCTGAAATCATCCAATCTTTACTGAACAAACAGAAAAACGCAGCTGTGAAACTGAAAACTACAGCTTCATGACATCACAAGGTGGAACAGAGCATTTAGAGAACTTTCTTTTCTGTTCCCATGTTTTTCTGTTTTCTTTTTCTGTTCCTATGTGGTTTTATATCTGTGTAATCCCTCAGTGGTTCAAGACTAAACCAGATCTAAACCAGATCTAAACCAGGTCTAAACCAGGTCTAAACCAGGTCTAAACCAGGTCTAAACCAGGTCTAAACCAGACCTAAACCAGACCTAAACCAGACCTAAACCAGACCTAAACCAGGTCTAAACCAGGTCTAAACCAGGTCTAAACCGGGTCTAAACCGGGTCTAAACCGGGTCTAAACCGGGTCTAAACCGGGTCTAAACCGGGTCTAAACCGGGTCTAAACCGGGTCTAAACCGGGTCTAAACCAGGTCTAAATCAGGTCTAAATCAGGTCTAAATCAGGTCTAAATCAGGTCTAAATCAGGTCTAAATCAGGTCTAAATCAGGTCTAAATCAGGTCTAAATCAGGTCTAAACCATGTCCAAACCATGTCCAAACCATGTCCAAACCAGGTCTAAACCAGGTCCAAACCAGGTCTAAACCAGGTCCAAACCAGGTCTAAACCAGGTCTAAGCCAGGTCTAAACCAGGTCTAAGCCAGGTCTAAGCCAGGTCTAAGCCAGGTCTAAGCCAGGTCTAAGCCAGGTCTAAGCCAGGTCTAAGCCAGGTCTAAACCAGGTCTAAGCCAGGTCTAAGCCAGGTCTAAGCCAGGTCTAAGCCAGGTCTAAGCCAGGTCTAAGCCAGGTCTAAGCCAGGTCCAAGCCAGGTCCAAGCCAGGTCCAAGCCAGGTCTAAGCCAGGTCTAAGCCAGGTCTAAGCCAGGTCTAAGCCAGGTCTAAGCCAGGTCTAAGCCAGGTCTAAGCCAGGTCTAAGCCAGGTCTAAGCCAGGTCCAAGCCAGGTCCAAGCCAGGTCCAAGCCAGGTCTAAGCCAGGTCCAAGCCAGGTCCAAGCCAGGTCTAAGCCAGGTCTAAGCCAGGTCTAAGCCAGGTCTAAGCCAGGTCTAAGCCAGGTCTAAGCCAGGTCTAAGCCAGGTCTAAGCCAGGTCTAAGCCAGGTCTAAGCCAGGTCTAAGCCAGGTCTAAGCCAGGTCTAAGCCAGGTCTAAGCCAGGTCTAAGCCAGGTCTAAGCCAGGTCTAAGCCAGGTCTAAGCCAGGTCTAAGCCAGGTCTAAGCCAGGTCTAAGCCAGGTCTAAGCCAGGTCCAAATCAGGTCTAAACCAGGTCTAAACCAGGTCTAAACCAGGTCTAAACCAGGTCTAAACCAGGTCTAAACCAGGTCCAAACCAGGTGTAAACCAGGTGTAAACCAGGTGTAAACCAGGTGTAAACCAGGTGTAAACCAGGTCCAAACCAGGTCCAAACCAGGTCCAAACCAGGTCCAAACCAGGTCCAAACCAGGTTTAAACCAGGTTTAAACCAGGTCTAAACCAGGTCTAAACCAGGTCTAAACCAGGTCTAAGCCAGGTCTAAGCCAGGTCTAAGCCAGGTCTAAGCCAGGTCTAAGCCAGGTCTAAGCCAGGTCTAAGCCAGGTCTAAGCCAGGTCTAAGCCAGGTCTAAGCCAGGTCTAAGCCAGGTCTAAGCCAGGTTTAAACCAGGTTTAAACCAGGTCCAAACCAGGTCCAAACCAGGTCCAAACCAGGTCCAAACCAGATTTAAACCAGGTCTAAGCCAGGTCTAAACCAGGTTTAAACCAGGTCTCTCCATGGGTGTGTTCTAGTCTCTGTGCTCTTATCCTTGTTCTGATCCAGTTTGTTCTAAACACTTTCAGGAAAGGTTCTGTTCTTCCTGAAAATGGGACTGTTTTAGTATCAATACTTTTTGATACCAGTTTTAGTATCGATAAGTGTCTGATTTTCGATTCTTTTAGCGACATGTTCCATATTCTTCTGATGCGGACGTGTTTTTCTCCTCAGAGTGAATCCCTGGTCGTCTGTCAGGTCGACAAGGACTTGGTGAAAAAACTGAACAATTTCCGTTTCCGTAAAGGAACCAGCAATGCAGCCATCATCAGTGAGTAACACTTAATAATAATAATAATAATAATAATAATAATAATAATAATAATAATAATAATAATAATAATAATTAAAGCCGCAAGCGGCGTTGGTCGGGACCTCGCACCTGCGTTTGTTCGTCTTACTGAGACGCACAGCCATACCAAATTTCGTGTGCCTGGCACAATTATCTCACTTCCTGTTGGGCGTAGCCATGACATGGTAGATACCCTGTCAGAACAGACCCTGTCAGACCCTGTCAGACCCTGTCAGACCCTGTCAGACCCTGTCAGACCCTGTCAGACTCTGTTAGACCCTGTCAGACCCTGCATGTGGCCTACATGCTGAGGCCTACATGAACCTTCGATGCTTGTCCCCACATTGCTGCTTGCAGCTATATCAGATCAAAGGTACAAAGATCAAAGACCTTTGATCAGGGCGTTGCCTAGCAACAAATACCTCCCATTCATAACTCATCACTCCCATTCAATAAATACCTAACTTTATCGATCCGCCGTATCGTCATATTACCGCCTATTTGAAAATCCTTCGCAATTTAACATCTCCAACGTCTTAAGATTATGTTCACCAAAATTGAAGCCCATCTGAGGTACCGTCTAGGAGAAGTGTTTCAACTTCCATTCTATGCCCAATACCCAAAAATCACACAAAAGCCCAATTATCTCACTTCCTGTTGGGCATGGCCATGACATTGCAGTGAGGCGTTTGTTCGTCTTATTGAGATACACGTCCCTACCGAATTTCGTGCGCCTACCTTAAACGGTATGCCAGCCCCGAAAGACAACGCGCTAGGGGGCGCTATCGAGCTCCTGGGGGTCACTGGGGGACGAGACTTTGTGTGGTCGTACTGGCAGCACTTTGTGATGCCCGTGCAAAGTTTCGTTCGTTTTGAAGCATGGGAACATGCTCAAAATTGCCCCAGCGAGTGTGAACAAGAACAAGAATAATAATAATAATAATAATAATAATAGGGAAACAAAGCAACAACAATAGGGACCTTCGTCCCCCTTCGGGGCTCGGTCCCTAATAATAATAATAATAATAATAATAATAAATAGAGAGTTGGTCATTTTTGAAGGTCCTATATTACACAAAATGTCATGTTCTAATGATGTTCCTCCTCAAAAACTCCTGGAGTTGTGTTTGTTTCATTCTCATGTTTGAGGAACTCTTTATTATTCATCTGTAACATCTCCAAAGCTCCAAACGCTCTGTTCCACCTCGTGATGTCATCATGTGATAGTTTTCAACTGTTTTACCTTTAGTTCAGTCGAGAACAGCAACACCAGGACTAAACCAACACTAAAACCAGGACCAAACCAACACTAAAACCAGGACTAAACCAACACTAAAACCAGGACTAAACCAGGTCTAAACCAGGACTAAACCAACACTAAAACCAGGACTAAACCAGGACTAAACCAACACTAAAACCAGGACCAAACCAACACTAAAACCAGGACCAAACCAACACTAAAACCAGGACTAAACCAGGTCTAAACCAGGACTAAACCAACACTAAAACCAGGACCAAACCAACACTAAAACCAGGACTAAACCAACACTAAAACCAGGACTAAACCAGGTCTAAACCAGGACTAAACCAACACTAACACCAGGTCTAAACAAGGTCTAAACCAGGACTAAACAAGGTCTACACAAGGTCTAAACCAGGACTAAACCAATACTAAAACCAGGACTAAACCAACACTAAAACCAGGACTAAACCAACACTAAAACCAGGAGTAAACCAACACTAAAACCAGGTCTAAACCAGGTCTAAACCAGGACTAAACCAGGACTAAACCAGGACTAAACAAGGTCTAAACAAGGTCTAAACCAGGACTAAACCAGGACTTAACCAACACTAAAACCAGGTCTAAACCAGGTCTAAACCAGGTCTAAACCAGGACTAAACAAGGTCTAAACCAGGACTAAACAAGGTCTAAACAAGGTCTAAACCAGGACTAAAACCAGGACTAAACCAACACTAAAACCAGGACTAAACCAACACTAAAACCAGGACTAAACCAGGACTAAACCAGGTTTAAACCAGGTCTAAACCAGGACTAAAACCAGGACTAAAACCAGGACTAAACCAGGACTAAACCAGGACTAAACCAGGTCTAAACCAGGACTAAACCAACACTAAAACCAGGACTAAACCAGGACTAAACAAGGTCTAAACCCGGACTAAACCAGGACTAAACCAACACTAAAACCAGGACTAAACCAACACTAAAACAAGGTCTAAACCAGGACTAAACCAGGTTTAAACCAGGTCTAAACCAGGACTAAACCAGGACTAAACCAACACTAAAACCAGGTCTAAACCAGGACTTAACCAGGTCTAAACCAGGACTAAACCAGGACTAAACCAGGTCTAAACCAGGTCTAAACCAGGACTAAACCAGGACTAAACCAGGACTGAACCAGGTCTAAACCAGGTCTAAACCAGGACTAAACCAACACTAAAACCAGGACTAAACCAGGACTAAACCAGGACTAAACCAGGACTGAACCAGGTCTAAACAAGGTCTAAACCAGGACTAGACCAGGACTAAACCAGGACTGAACCAGGTCTAAACCAGGACTAAACCAGGACTAAACCAACACTAAAACCAGGACTAAACCAGGTCTAAACCAGGTCTAAACCAGGTCTAAACCAGGTCTAAACCAGGACTAAACCAGGACTGAACCAGGTCTAAACCAGGTCTAAACCAGGTCTAAACCAGGACTAAACCAGGACTAAACCAGGACTAAAACCAGGACTAAACCAACACTAAAACCAGGTCTAAACCAGGTCTAAACCAGGTCTAAACCAGGTCTAAACCAACACTAAAACCAACACTAAAACCAACACTAAAACCAGGACTAAACCAACACTAAACCAGGACTAAACCAGGACTAAACCAACACTAAAACCAGGACTAAACCAGGTCTAAACCAGGACTAAACCAACACTAAAACCAGGACTAAACAAGGTCTAAACAAGGTCTAAACCAGGACTAAACCAGGTCTAAACCAGGTCTAAACCAGGGCTAAACCAGGGCTAAACCAACACTAAAACCAGGACTAAACCAGGTCTAAACCAGGACTTAACCAGGACTTAACCAGGTCTAAACCAGGACTAAACCAGGACTAAACCAGGTCTAAACCAGGTCTAAACCAGGACTAAACCAGGACTAAACCAGGTCTAAACCAGGTCTAAACCAGGTCTAAACCAGGTCTAAACCAGGACTAAACCAGGTCTAAACCAGGACTTAACCAGGACTTAACCAGGTCTAAACCAGGTCTAAACCAGGTCTAAACCAGGATTAAACCAAGTCTAAACCAGGTTTAAACCAGGTCCACCTTGTGATGTCATCAAGTGGTAGTTTAACAGCTCCTTTTCCCTTTAGCTCAGTCGAGATCGGACTGATCGGACTACAGGACTGAAATGATCCAAATGATTCTAGTGAAGGTGTATGGAGTTTAAAAACACAGTGGAGCACTTCCTGTATGACCACATGATGACATCACGAGGTGGAACAGAGTGCATTTTCCAGTTTGAGAGAAGAAATGAAACAAAACACGACTCCAGGTGTTTGTGATGAGGAAACGACTTTAGAACATCAGAAAATCCTAAAAATCGTCCCTTTTTATTATAATTTGTGTCCTGCATTTTGTTTTTTTTATTTATTTGACGTGTTTTTCCTGTTCTTCTTCCACTTCCTGTTTGAAACCGCACACGCCCTTCTGCCTTCTGAGGGCATTTCACAAGCACATTTTACAATTTCAATTTTAACTTCTTACTGCTGAAAAAATCTGACTGTGTGACATTTTTAACTCTGCGTTTATGACCCAGAGTTTGAATGTTTTTAGTAATTAACTGTAAGAAAATACAGAGCAGTGGGCGGGGATAGGGGGTAGGTGAGATTTGGGATTTTCAGAGAATTCAAGAATCAAAATATAACGACATGGAGTACGTCAAAACCTTTTCTCCATGGAGACGTTTTTGCTTTGTCTGGAAAACAGGACTAAACCAGGACTAAACCAAGACTAAACCAGGTCTAAACCAACACTAAAACCAGGACTAAAACCAGGTCTAAACCAAGACTAAACCAAGACTAAACCAGGTCTAAACCAGGGCTAAAACCAGAACTAAACCAGGACTAAACTAGTACCAAACCAGGACTAAACCAACACTAAAACCAGGTCTAAATCAACACTAAAACCAGGACTAAACCAGGTCTAAACCAAGACTAAACCAGGTCTAAACCAGAACTAAACCAGGACTAAACTAGTACCAAACC